>BDUI01000444.1:241976-255396 GCA_002335545.1 Apodemus speciosus | reverse complement strand
TACAATAAATACTCAGCCATTTTTTTAACCTGTCTCTAAGAAAACAGAGTAGTGGTAGCTCAAGCCTTTTTAATCCCATCACTCCTGAGGCAAAGGCAGGTAGATTTCTGAGTTCAAGATCAGCCAGTTACAGAGACAGATAACAAAACAAACAAACAAACAACAAAAAGAGAAATCGATGTAAACTACAACCTTACTGGCCTTGCCTTTCATTTTYCCAGGTTTCCTTTCACAACCTAAGCTAACATATAGCTGCAAGTTTAAGTTATGTATGCTTCCATGTCCAGACCCAAAGTAGTGTGTGTGTGCACGTGCATGCGTGTAGACAATCAGTTACTGAAAGTAGGAATGACAGTGGCTTCACAAAGATCTACCAGAAATATCTGGTGCTGCTGGGCAGTGGTGGCGCACGCCTGTAATCTCAGCACTTGGGAGGCAGAGACAGGCAGATTTCTGAGTTTGAAGCCAGCCTGGTCTACAGAGTGAGTTCCAGGATAGCCAGGGCTACACAGAGAAACCCTGTCTCGAAAAAAAACAAAAAAAGAAAAAAGAAAAAAAAAGAAAGAAATATCCAGTGCCACACACGGATAGTCCTTGCTTGTTGTCTGGGTCAGTTGGCATCAGTGACTTTATTCCTTGTATAAAACTCTGTTAAGAGATTTCTGTAGGGCTTGAGATGGATCAGTGGTTAAGAGCACTCCAGAAGTCCTGAGTTCAATTCTCAGTTACCACATGGTGGCTTACAACCATCAATAACAGCATCTGATGCCCTCGTCTGTGTTTCTGAGCAGTTACAGTGTACTCCCATACATAGAATAAATAAATAATTCTTTAAAAAAAGATTTCTGTAAAAGTATCTCCTATTCCTTCCCCCATGTGATGATGCTTTTTCATCTGTCATTAAAAAAAAAAAAAAAGTCCTTTGTTGAGGACAGATATACAGGGACAGCATTAAGGCAGGCAGATTCAGACTCATACAACAGATAGACAAGGAATGACAGACATCAGGAGCAGGGAGAAGTGGAGAATTCAAATCCAGGCTCATTGTTGGTTAAACTACTCTAAGAGGAAGTGCTTATGATTTCTCTTCCTTAAGGCTGCCAATCTATTATTTGTGACTGAGTTTATCACTAATGCATTTAAACTGACAGAGTATACTACATTACAAAGAAATATTAGGAAGTACATTAGGTAACAAAATAAATGCACTATTATCCTGTAATGGAGAAGTTTCAAATACTTTCATATTATGATTGAGGCAGATTCCTTACAGTATTACTTATTCAAACTGCTGGTAGTCATTACCTGCTACTAAAATGTATTGTTAATAAAGGAGTATTATTATTGTACCTCTATTATGTCAACAGCCCACATTTCAATATAATTAGGTTCCTTAAGTAATTAGTGTATACTTTATAGTGTGTGTGTATATACATATGTGTGCACGTGTGCAAAAGGTGGGGGAGACAGACAGGCTGGCTATGTATTTTGGCTTGTGTATTTAAAACAGCACTATTTTAGGACAACCAATATTCGTCAGATTGTTAACTAGGTATTACACTACAAAAACTGTAAGAACTCCTTTATAGTGAAGAGTGCTCTGCTTTCCTGCTACTAGCTACATATTTCAATTTGTATTTTTCCTTCTAGGGTGCCTGTGAATATTTGTTGTGTGTATTGTATGTCCAGACACTCATGTGGAATCCCATGCTGCGGCCTACACGTCAGCATAACTTTGTGGAGCCAGTTCTCTCTTCCCACCTTATGTAGTAGGTCCCAGGGAACAAAATCAGGTCTCCAGGATGGCCAAGCACTGCCTTCACCACAAGCTTCCTGTTAGCTCCTAAAACTACTTTTGTTAAACTCAAAATAAAATTGAAATCAATGTATTTATCTAGAGTCAAAAGCCATATTTAGTTCTAAGTCAAGTTTTATTTACTTAGATCTTAGGTGAATGTCTCAAACAAGTGTAGTTCCTTAACCTGTTTGAAATCACATTCTGTTCCAATTAATTGGCTGGCTATGTATGCATGTCCAACTAGTTAAAAGAAATGAACACATTTATTTATATCTGTAGGCTATCTAATAATAAAGACAATTCTGAGTAGAGAAAATTTAGCAGTTAAAACCCATGTGCAGTAATTTTCAAGCATCATCAATGGGGAAACCCAGGGAAGACTGYACACGGGGTCCCACTGTGTCACATACAGGAAGACTGCACACGGGATCCCACTGTATCACATATAGGAAGGCTGCACACAGGATCCCACTGTGTCACATACAGGAAGACTGCAAACAGCATCTCACTGTATCACAAATTATCCTCAGCACTCAACACACTTCACCCCAGTTTCATCACAATTCAAGACACTATTTCAGCACTTCCAAGTCACTCAGATAGTCAAATAATGTATACCGACTTGGCACAATCTCTAGTTAACACTGTATGTACAATTGGAATAATATTAATCTATGAACATAAAAAAGAAAAAATGCAAACATGAAAAAAATTAGAAAAAAGTAATTAACACAGTCAGGCATAAGAAGCCATCTCTGACCAGTATTGAGGAAGGCAGGCTGGCACGGGAGTCCTGAGCTTCACAGAAGCATCAGAAACTGAGTAAGAACCTGTCTCAGTGTCTCAAGATAGGTRGATAGGTAGATGGGTAGATAGGTAAGTAAGTAGGTAGGTAGGTAGATAGGTAGGTAGATAGATGGATAGATAGATAGATAGATAGATAGATAGATAGATAGATAGATAGATAGATAGAGATAGATAAAATCAAGTGACAAATATGACCAAAAAGGGACTTTCAGAAGACTACTTATACATATGTATATTAAAAATAAACAGGCAAGTAGCTGGGCAATGGTGGCTCACATTTTTAATCCCAGTACTCAGGAGGCAGAGGTGGGTGGATCTCTGAGTTTGAGGCCAGTTTGGTCTACAGAGTTAGTTCCAGGATAGCCAGGGCTACAGAGAGAAACCTGTCTCAGAAAATAACCAAAAGGTAACTAGTGAGTTAAGATTCAAAAATACACCCTTTCAGGCCTGAGGAGAGAGCTCCACACTGTTACTCTGGTAGAGGACCTGGGTTTCAATTGCTGGAATACACAGTAGTTCATAGTCATGTATAACTTGGATCAGATGCATTCTTCAGGCCTATGCAAATAAGGCACACATTTGATGCACATATGCTGACACACACAAACCTAAACTGTGCAAGTATACACACACACACACAGAGGAATACATACCGGATCAACTTGCCATATGATAACTGTGGTATCCTTTGATCCTGTCGCTAGTTTAGTGCCATCATTAGAGAATTTACAGAACCACACTTCATTACAATGCTCTGTAAGTATCTGCTGAGTGTAACAGGGAAACTGCCTCCTAAAACAAACAAACCCGCACACAATTATTCTTTCAAAGCAATTTTCAGCAATAATGAGGACATTTAACAACTGAGAGAACTTTTGGAGATCACATCATAAACTTCAATATAAATATGAGTGCATTTATAACTCAAGAATCAAATTTACTTTGGCATGTTGAAAAATAAAACACCRTAAGAGCGGGTACTTTTTTTCAAGCCAATTCTAATGAAAATCTGTTAATATAACAACCTAACATTTACTTTTTTCCTACCTCCTGAAGTCTACTTGGACTGATTAAAACAATTCATATAAATAACTATTTTTCAAGAATTATGTTTAGTCACTTTATAGATGAATGACGGTTGTTCTACAAGGAGTAAGGAATAATGCAGCATTTTTAAGCATATAAAATCGGTAAGCTATTGTTAAAGACTTGATATGACAAAAGAAAATGGAGGGGAGCYGGGAGATGGTAAAGTGCCTGCTGTCAGCTGACCTGCATCCCTAAATCCCAATGCTGCCTGCTGCCTCCATATATGAGCTGTGACATGCATGCACACACTCATTAAACACTGAAGAGAGGGGCTGGCAAGACGGCTCAATGGGTAAAGTGCTTGCTGTCAAGCCTGACAACCTGGTTCAATTCCCAGGACCTACATGATGGAAGGATCGAAACAACTCTTGCGGGGAATGTRTTGGGTTTCGCTTGCATACATATGTGTGCATCATATGCATGCCTCGCGTACCCTGCAGAAGCCAGGAGAGGGTGTTGGGTTCCCTGAGTTACAGTTCTGAGCCACCATGTGAGTACTGGGAACCAAACTCATGTTCTCAGCAAGAACAGCAAGTGATCTTTTAACCACTGGGCCATTTCTCCAGACCTCCAACTCCATTTTGAGACTGGTTCTTACTATTGTAGCTCAGTCTCATCTGAAACTCTTCATCTTCCGGCCTCAGTCTTCCAAGTACTAGATTAATAATAGGCAAGCAGGTATGATTTTTGCTGAAGGTCACACTTTTAAATTTATCCCCAAAGACTTTAACCGTCTTCTCTATTTTTTTTTCCCCAACCAATAAATAACAGGAGCTAACACAGTGGCATGAACCTATGGTCCCAGCATCTGTCACGTTCGGGCAGGAAGACCGACTGAGCCCAAGAGTTTGAGACCAGCATGGGCAACACAGCAAGACCATCTCAAAAGAAAAGTGTATTGGTATGCACACAGAGAGTGCACTGTCAACCTATCAGCCTGACAGGCTACAATTAGCTTTAGGAGGTAATACTTGATAATTTAAAACTTTTAGATTACTTAACTAAAATGTGCATCAATATTATTTCTGAACCAAAATTACACATATTTGTATTTTATTAAGMAAGTATTGGCATGTACAGTACCAAGTATTCTATGTGACACCTTTCAAAGGATATTGTTTTACATTTTTTAGTCTCACGTATATGGGGGCTTTGTCTGCATTTATGTTTGTGCACCCTTGTGTGCAGTGTGTCCAAGGAAGCTAGAAGAGGGCGTTCGACACCCTGGTACTAGAGTTACAGACAGSTGTTAACCACGTAGGTGCTGGGAAGCAAACCTGACCCCTCCTCAAGAACAAGTACTCTTAACTGCTGAGCCATTGAATACTAAGCCATTCAAGAATTAGTATTCTCGAAACTAATTTGACAAGAGAAATTTTATCAACACCATTTTTGCAAGGCTCAAAAAGCCAGGTATCTTACCAGATTTTCACAAAACTGTTAGTAACTGAATTAAAATTTGAGCCTATGATAAACTGCACTAATTTTCTAAATGTCAACTTTAAATATTTTTCAAAGACTAAATTTCAATAAAAAAAGTTTAAGTGCCTAAAGTTGATCACAGTAAAAAAGATTCATCTAGATTAGCAAATTCCATTTTACCTAAGGACTAACTCAAAATTACAGGGCACAAATCATTTCATCTATTGACGGCTGTCAGTTATTTTAATATTATTAGTTAATCTTTACTAAGACTGAGGCGGGACTGGAGAGACTGCTCAGTGGTTAAGAGCACATGCTGCTCTTGGAAGAAGACCCGAGTTCAGTTCCCAGCACCTACACTGGCAGCTCCCAACTGCCTGTGACGCCAGCTTGAGGACATCAGGTGCCGCCCCATCGGCAATGTGGGTACCAGGCACACACAGTGCGCAGGGCAGGACATTCATTCACACACATCACATTAAATCCTTTTTAAAAAGTTAAAAATAAAGACTATAGTAAGATGCAAATTTAACAGTCTTTTTAGATAGATAACTGATAGTTGATGTCTGCTTTCAAATACATTTAAAATTTAAGATGGTATTAAAAATCAGTACCATGTGGGAAAAAAAAGATAAGTGTAACATTCTGACCAAAGTCAATCTTTAAATTGTGTCTACAAATATTTGTAATAATCCTGTGCTAAAAAATTAACATTTATAAAACAGCCTATGAAAACACACTTCCATTAATTACTGGTGTTAAAAAAAAAAANCTATTCCCCAGTGCTGGGATTGCAAGTATATACCACCATGCCTGGCTTTCCCACAAAGACTCTGGGGCACTGAGTTCGGGTCCCCATGCTTGCATATTAAGCTATCTACAGATTGAGCTATATCCCTCCACCCACTTTTTTTTTGTTTGTTTGTTTTTGTTTTTTGAGGCTCTTGCTATGTAAACCAGGATGCCCTGGAAATTATGCACTACCACAAAAAGTTCACCTCTCTCTCTCTCTCTCTCTCTCTCTCTCTCTCTCTCTCTCTCTCTCTCTCTCTCTCTCTCTCATTTTATTTTATGTGTGTGGGTGCTTTGCCTGCATGCCCATGTACCACCTGCATGTAGTGCCATCAGAGACCCAAAGAAAGCATCACCAGAACTCACGTGACTGGGGTTGCAGAGGGTTAGGAGCTGCCCTCTGGGTGCTGAGGATGGAGCCCAGGTCCTCTGGAAGAACAGCCAGTGCTTTTTGCCTCTGGGCCATTACTCCAGCCTCCCTTTTCTTTTTCCCTTTCCTCCTTCCTTTCTTTCCCTTTCTGTTCTTCCTTCTCCCTAACCTTTCTTTTACTTGTTTTAATATCCTTTCATAGCTAGCCCTTATCTTGCTAGAGAAGTGTTATTTATGTCCTCCTTTCCCTCCCTTTACCTGTGGCAACAGAGTCTGACTTTGAAATCCAGGGCTTTGGTTGCACCCACATTAAGGAGATGAAAACTGCCTCACCCCCATCCCTTTCTGTTGTGAATCTTAGGCAAGAAGCAGGAAGGGCTTCTCTGAGTAGCGCCACATGCGTTTCAAGTGAGGTGCAGACTAGTTCAGTGGGGCCCCCACTTCAGGAAGGGAGCAGGYTTTGCCACGCAGACCCCCGGTTTCACATAACAGTGGAAACAAGCACTTACCTGTGTCTGAAGGTAAGTAGCYGATTTYGGCTGGCAATACCGATGGTACCCAGAAAATAAATAAAATGGAATGCTAGCCAGCCTCAAAATATTGAGAGCAAAGAGGTAGGGGTTTCTTTTTATTAAAGTACTCTAGCCACTTTAAAAAGTTAAATTTAATTGACTTGTTTTATCTGTAGGACAAAGTCTTCCAGAAAACCTAGAGATACTTGGAATCTGAGTTCTGGATCCTTGCAGCCAGCCCATACATCACAATGCATGGAGTGTCTGGAGTGGGAATTCCCCAYACAGCACTTCTGGCTGCGGAGGGGCTTGCTCCTACTACTCCAGTGGGTAGGTGGATGAATAGATGGTGCCAGCRTCCCTTCGAACTTGAAAATATCATCTGGAAGCCYAGAAGATGGAAGCCAAGCTCCTGAGGACACAAGTCGATATGCAGGGAAGAGTTACAAAGGAACACTGAGGTAGAGGGATGGTTTAAATGTGAAATGTCTCTTATGTGGTGAAGACTGGGTCCCAGCTAGTGGAGCTAGGGTAGGYGAGTGGAGAATCTGGGGGGGGGGGCATAGCTTGAGGAAGAGGCTGGTTGTAGGAGCCTGGGCCTTGGAGGTTATATCCATCCCTGATCCCTGTTTGGCTTTCTGTTTCCTGATTACCATGAAGTGAACAGTTGCATCCACGGGCTCCTGTAGCCATAATATTTTGACCCAGCATAGCCCCAGAATCAGTAGAACAAGGATAATAGATAGAAATCTATGAAACTTCACTGAGATGGCTCTTTTCCCCATTAAGTCSTGCCTATCACAGAAACACAAAAAATAGCTAATACTAGGAGGTAGGCAGAATGGACCAGTGGAGTTCACCATAGAGGCAAACGGAACATAATCTGGGCCTGTCTTCTGCAACAAGGATAGTTCGACTCGAAGATTAACATTAACCCCCTGGGGAATCTTACAAAAAAAAAAAAAAAAAAAAGCCAGACTCTGAGCCAAAGGTCTGGGATGGAGCCCAAGTTATTTATGTCTAAACAACTCGTAAGTGATACCATGTTGTTGTCTGTGGATGTCTTAGGGTAGAAGATGCTGGAGCAGTGCTCCCCAGTAGCAGTGCTCCCCAGTAGCASTGCTCCCCAGTAGCAGTGCTCCCCAGTAACAGTGGTTCTCAACCTTCCTAATGCTGTGACCCTTTAGTACAGTTCCTCATGTGGTGACCCCCAACCATAAAATTATTTCATTGTTACTCCATTAACTGTAATTTTTCTACTGTTACAAACAGTAGTGTAAATAACTGTGTCTTCCAATGGTTTTGGGTGACCCCTGTRAAAGGACCATTCAACTCCCTAGAGGGGTCAAGACTCTGGGTTGACCACCACCACAGTAGAGCTTTCTGTGATGTTCTAGATTTGTGCCATCCGAGATCATGGCCTCTCTACCACATGGCTGCTGACCACTGGTCATGTGTCCAGCTGAATTTTCAGCTTTATTTAAATGCAGTTAAATTTAAACAGGCTCATACCCTCATGATCACTCAGTTGGGAAGGATGGTTCTACAGCAGTGGTCTCAAGCTTGAGTGTATGTCAGAATCATCCAGAGAGGTAGCTGAAACCCTGTGTCTGATGCTGGGCTGCTGGTGCAGGGACYRCCCTCTGAGTACTTCTGCTATAGAAGGTACACCATCCTAGATGTGGTARGGTTTAGCATTAGTAAACTGGCTCCTTGTCTTTGACAGTTTCATTCCACCTCATTGTCAACGGGTGTGCTGATGGGCTACAAAGAGCTATGATCAGGACACCCTAAAGAAGCCTTTTTACATTTATAAAATACCATTCCCCCTGATTGTGGGAAGCAACAAAACACATATGTGTTTTGTCCAGCCAGGTTAGCTGCATAGCATTTGCTGGATGACTTTGGAAAAACTGCTTAGTGGCTCAATTTTATTACTTATAGGATGGGACTCATAGTGCTTATCTCATTGTGAAAATTAAGTGCTTTAAAATGTGACCCTTAGAGACAGAAAGATGGCTTCGTCATTAAGAGCACTAGCGGGTCTTTCAGAGAACGTAGGTTTGATTCCCAGCATCAATATGGCAGCTCACAACCCTCTGCAACTCCCGTAAGAGGGAATCCTATACTTTCTTCTGGCCTCTTCGGACAGGGCACCAGGCACACACCTGGGGTGCAGACACACATACATTCAAATTGTTCACACATGTAAAATTAAAAGGACAATAACAAATTTAAATGTCCACCTGCACAGTGYAAGGGCTTCGAATGCATTAGCTATTGTCATCCTTGTAATCCCACCTCAAGCTTAGCAAATCTTCTGCTGTGCATTTTGTTTATCCTGTGAGTACTTTTCAAACAAGCAGCTATTCCTGGGAGGAACATTCTGCCTACGCTCATATTTTGCTGAGGGCTCAGGAGGCCTCTGAGATTCCCCTGGGGCTTCCTTCTTGGGGTATCCAAGGACAGATGAGAAGTGACAAAGCAGCTTGCTACATTCTTCATCTTCATGTCCAGTGCACAGCCAGGGCCGGCCCATCTGCCTAGCATCTCTGTGGATCAATGTACATCCATAAAACACAAATTTCAAAATTACTGCCCATGTCAACTTTACTGTCTAACAAGGTAGTTTAGTATTTAAAAAAAAAAGTCATACTCCTCCTACCCTCAGCCAGCCTGGGACTAACGCATAGCCCCAGGGGAATCATTATTCCTCTTCATTTGAGATTTTGGGTCTTGTTACATAGAGATTGACACAGACAATCCCAGAAGAGATGCCATCCAAATCTGGTACTCTAACCCTGGATCTGGCTTAAACTCAACCATGCAAATCCCTTCCTTTACCATACCCCAAGACCAGCCCAAACTGTCCACTAATTGAGCCCAGTTTCCCAGAGCTTTTAAAGCAAGAACCATTTTAACAACTTCCTACCAAGTAGGATCAGTGTCTCCATTTGACAAAGGAGCAGGTGGGAGAGTGCTGGATTGGTCTGAGTGAGCCAAGACATGTGCTCCTTTGGCAAACCCCTTGCTCTGAAAGTGCGGTAATCATGTGGAGTGGATTTTCACAGCTTTGTGAAAGTCATTCATTCTGTCACTCTTGGATGGTCTCAAATGTCAACAGTAGGACACCTAAATTCCATCTCCTACTCAGTCTCTCCCATAAGTGAAGAAACACATTGGGAAGGCAGGGCTTAGTACAGCCTGAAATGTCTTAGTCATCCAGGAAGCTCAATAGAAATAGTGGTACCTGGAAAATGCAGATTCCACTTAATAGACCAGAGGAATAGTCTTCAGATGGAATCCTTCAGCCCTCAAGAAGAAGGTAGAAGCAGGCTGGAGAGATGGCTCAGTAGTTAAGAGCACTGACTGCTCTTCCAAAGGTCCTGAGTTCAATTCCCAGCAAACACATAGTGGCTCACAACYATCTGCAATGTGATCTGACACCCTCTTCTGGTRTGTCTGAAGACAACTACAGTGTAGTCATATACAGAAAATAAATAAATCTTAAAAACAAAGGTAGAGGGCTGACACTCACTGCTCTTCTGGAGGTCATGAGTTCAATTTCCAGCAACTACATGGTGGTTCACAACCATCTGTAATGTGATCTGATGCCCTCTTCTGGTGTGTCTGAAGACARCTACAATGCATTCAATATACATAAAACTCTCTGGGAGAACATGAGAACCACGAATTACCTCCTGCTTCAGGACCCCATCTGGGGTTGCTAGGGTTGGTGCACCCACTTACGTGTGCTGAATGCAGTAGATGTGATGTGAATCATCTTTATGACAGTCCTGTGAATTGTGAGAGTCAAAGACAAAAACAAACAAACAAAAAACAAACAAACAAACAAACAAACAAACCCCAAAAACCCCTAGCTATCAGTACTGTGCCAGTGGAGAAAGATACAAGCAGCTCAAAGTGACAGATGATTGGAAAATCACATGGGACTGGTATTCCTGCTCCCGAGGGGTATCGAGTGCACATGATGAATGGGAAGGGCTTTTGTCACCTCGAGGGCCATGACTGCACACAATGAAYCGGGGAGCAATAACCGCAAATGRCTGTGTTGTCAGTCATCTTCAGAAGAAAATGTCCCACGTCCCCTATGCCCTAACATCCTAGTGCCTCTAGCCTATACTAGCCCTGATCTGTTAGAAGCCAAGCAGCACCAGGAGTACTTGTGCAGGAGTGGGGRCAAACTGGTGTGTGTGAGGGGGCCATAAAGCAGGAGGGTGTGTGTGGAGAGAGAATGCTGGAGRGCTCCGTGTTTTGAGCCAATGAGGTGCCCTTCTGTAGAGACACTCATAAGCAGGCCGGGACCAGTCGTAATACATAGGTGTACTCCAGACACACAAAGTCAGGCACCACATAGAACACCTAACCATTCTGGAGTCTGGAGACGTCTGCTGCTGGGCCCTAAGAGCCCCCTTTCCAAGCTGTGCTAACTGGGCAATGATGATGCATGTCTGTAATGCTGGGTCTTCGGTGCTTGGTCAGGAGGACAGCAAAATGAGGACTATCCTAGGCTCCACAGACTCTATCTAAAAAGCAAAAGCACAATGACCAACACCTGTTTCTTTATGCTATTGCCAAGCTTCTCTAAGACATAAAGACAGAGCTGTAGTTACACAGTGGGGAAAGGCAAGTCTACCTAGCAACCTGTGGGTAATGTGAGATTTTGTTGGTTTGTTTGAGACAGGGTTTCTCTGTGTAACAGTCCTGACTGTCCTGGAACTCCCTCTGTAGACCAGGCTGGCCTTAAACTCAGAGACCCACCTTCTTCTGCCTCCTGAGTGCTGGGATTAAAGGCATGTGTACCACCATGCTCCGCTGCCTACATGCTCTTAGTCAGGTTTCTAGGAGTGGGATATTTYTAACTTTTTCATGAATTGAGACCTAATGAGAAATCTCTTTGGGGGGGGGGGAGGACTTTTACATTGGAAATATTTCTGAAATGTTGACTGTCTTAGCAAGAACAGCTGAATGATGGAACAGACACCCCATTTGGTGAACCCGGACTCTTTATGGCCTGAGGCTTGGCCTTCTGGATCCACAATGATTATGTATGCCTCCTCTCTAAAATGACCTATAACACCCTGGAAGGTGATGTTCTCAATCTTTCTCTCTCCCATGCCTCATAATTTTAAGGATACAGCATTATAAATTTGACCCAATTAATCAGGCCTTTTGTGAAGGAGAAATAGCAGCACTGACTCCGTGATGGCTGACTGGCAGATGGTTTGTCTCTAGGAGACTAAAGAGGCTTGAGGTTAGTGGCTTGTGGGACAATTAGGACTACCTGAGAATGTGTATGTCTGGGTGGGAAGGTAGGCAAGCCCAGTGGGGGAAAAATGACAGGTTTATGACGTTGTAGCACAAATCACCCCTAAGGTCTGTACCAAGGGATTCAATTTCACCAACATCATAAGTAGTATTTGGGGTCAGGAGTGGGSTGTACTCCTTTAATCCTAGCACTTARGAGGTAGAGACGGTAGATCCCAGAGTCCGAGGCAAGCCTGGTCTATAGTTTGAGTTCCAGGACAGCCAGGGCTACACAGAGAGACCTTGTCTTAAACGAACAATCAAACAATAGTATTTGYCATGTAGTATRTGCTTAGTGAAGATTTGTTGACTGAATGGAGGCCTGCATAAACAAACTGTTCTATACRGATTTTCTCTGGTCACCATTCATCCATATCCCCCAGCCTCCTCCCCATCCAATATTCATGTATTTATCTAGGTGAGATTCTTTACCATTGGCTACAGGGGGTTTTATGGTAAGCAAGATGTAGCCCCTCTACAGAGTTACGTCTGTCTCAACAGACTGTGTAATGGAGGGAGACTGTTAAAGACTACATAATATCCAGAATTCAGACTATATTTTCATTGTTGTACCTTGGATATAGTTTGCCTCTCAGACAGCTCATGTGCTGGGGTCTTGGTTGCCATGATGATAGAATTGAGGTGGTGGAACCTTTAAGAGGTGGGGCCTAATGAAAGGTAATTACATCATGGGTGTAATGCTGGTCTTGCAGAATGGGCTGGGTCTTGTGGGAGTGGCTGAGTTCTTTAAGGGTGGGTTGATATACAAGTGCCTCTGGCTTCTCCCGTTCTCTTGCTTCCTGTCTTATGTGTAAAACCTTCCCCAGGAGCCTCTGAAATGTGATGTCCCCCTGAAGTCCTCGTCAGAAGGCAAGYARATGCTGGCAACATGTTCTTAGATCTCCAGAACTGTCAGCGACAAATCTCTTTTATTTTTAATTTAGCCTTGGGTATTATGTTAGAGCAACATAAAATAGACCAAGACATTCCTCTGTCTTCACTACCCTGCAGACCTTTTGCCTTTGGCAATCCTTTTTACTGTTCCATTGAAACCCAGTCTGTCTGCTTCCAAAAGGAAATTTCCATCTTCCTGTCCAGATGGGTGTAGACTCTTGTCCCTGCCAGAGCAGAACGTTGGACTAGCTTCATCAATAATTTCTTCTGGAATGGTTTTGGCTTGTTTTCTTGGTGAAAGCTTTTCCAACCCTTCCCATCCCCTCTCATACTACTTCATACTCTCTCTTTCTTGAAGTAGCAAATGTTCCAATAAAGTAAATGTGAGGGTGTGGCCACTTCGAGGTC
>BDUI01000444.1:201227-226940 GCA_002335545.1 Apodemus speciosus | reverse complement strand
TGTGGTGTAAGTGTACATCCGGTGTGTGTGTGTGTGTGTGTGTGTGTAAGAGAGAGAGAGAGAGAGAGACAGACAGACAGACAGACACACAAAGAGAGGATCTGGGAGGGAAGATTAGCTGGTTGGAATGCCATTTCAGGGCAGTTTTCCCTCTCCATCAGTAGAGCAGGACCTTTCAACAGGTGTCTGGTTAAGCTGTATTAGAGGTCTGGACTGGAACTAGATTGAGGATGTCACCATCTATGGAAGGTTCCTGTGCTGGCTAGAGTCATTTAAGAAGAGGTAACCTCAACTGAGAAAATGTACCCTCCCAGACTGCTCTGTGCGGCTTGTTGCATTTTCTTAATTAGCGATTGGTGTGGGGGTGCCTGCCTGTTGTGGGTGGTTTCACCTCTGGCCGGGTGATCCTGAGCTGTATAAGAAAGGTCAGAAAAGAGCATCAGACCCTCTGAAACTGGAGTTACAGACAGTTGTGCCCTACCCCCGTATCCCCCCCACATATGGGTGGGGAGTTCTCTGGAAAAGCAGTAAGGGCTCCTGAACCCCAAGCAATCTCTCTAGGTCTCTGACAAATTGTTTATGTTTTTAACCTCTCTGAATTTTATCTTCTGAAATACAGATTTATTTTGCCATATACCAGTCCTTAAAAGATAATTGATTGGGTTCTTAGGGCTTTTAATGCAGTAGCTCTTAATTTAGAATAAAGCAAAAAACAAAACAAAACCCACCATACAGGGGGCACATTTTTTAAATTTCTTTTGCCGCCAGGTGTGTTCATAATCCCAGAACTCAGGAGGCTTAAGGATCCAAGGCTGTAGGATCCTATCTTAGAAGCAAGCAACCAACAAGACCCCCGAGTTCCTCTTGTTGGGCCTCCCTCTTCCTCGTCTCCGTACACCCTGCTTGTTCCTCCTCGAAAGCCGCCCCTCTTTGCAGAGAAGAGGTTTTTGTCTTGTATTTTTCTGCACTCGGAGGTCCCAYACCAGGAACTGGCTGATCTCTTGCCAGTTCCAGTTTTTGCAAATCAGGTTTCGCTGGAGCACAGCCACGCTCATTTGCTTACATATTGTCTGCTCTGCTTTTGTCCAACATCAATAGTTTTGACAGAGACCACATGACTCAAAGCTTTAACTGCTTATTATCAGGCTCCTGATAGAACTGTTTCCCAACCCCTGTTCTAATGGCCGGTAACACCTTGGGTCAGTCTTCAACTGACCTCCAAATCCACCTTGCAGTACCTGTCCTGGCAAAGCAGACTAAGTCCTTCCCACTAGACAATGAGCCTCATGTGGAGGCTCACCAGGAGAGGGAGGTGCTGGGTGGGGCGGGGCAAGGGCACCTCTCCTGATTCTTCCTGGATGCTGGAGCTTTCCTACTTGGTTTGTGATGTAGACGCCTGGGGACTTCCTGTGGCACTGCCCTTCAGCTGAAGTCCCAGAAGAGCCCTTTCGTGATGCTTGGGTTTGAGGGCCACCTTCCTTTGCCGGCTTTAGGTAGCCACTGCCTGCCCTAGGCCTTGTGCCTTGTTCTGGTGCCCCGACTCCTCCTCTCCAGCATCATTTGCCTGCGGTTTTGGAGAAGGTTTCCTCCTTGTTCAACGACTGTGGAACAACTTGAATCAGGCAGACATCTTTACTGTCTCAAAGATTGCAACCTCACCTCCTCCAAGAAGGCCTGAACCGTGATCTCAAGGCAGGATCTTCCCTCCAGTGCCCTTCCCTGAGCACCCAAGGCTGAGGAAGGTTTTAGATCTCTATGTGCATGTGTGTTCTTAGCTTAATGGCTCTGTAAATGAAGTTTCCCCTGCTTAAATCACTGTGGCTTTCTGTCTCTCAAGTGGATCTAGACAAATATGATTAAAGTATCACCATTCCTGATTTTTTTTTGAGATTAAGTCATTAAGAAGACATTTCAGATGTAAGCCAGCAGGTAAAGGAAATATCTGGCAAAAGAACATGTTTTATTTTATACTTTAGTAAGGAATATGCTAATCGAAACAGCATCAATTTCTATTCTGCTGTTCTATTTAGCTAGCAGCATTTGAACAGCAGTGAATAGCAAGGATCTCTGCCTCAAGCAATATGAAGGGCAAAGGCCAACCCCTGAGGTTGTCTTCTGAATTCCACACGTGTGCCATGACTTGCATGCACCTGCACTTACATACATGTACACACATATCAAACATGCCACATGCAGTTTTTTTTTAATGCCTTCACCATAGAGCTGTCAGCAAGGAGAGCTAAAGGGAGCATTACAATGAGCCCAGGGTTGTTGTTCGTTGGCTGCAGGTCATCTCGCTGGCCTGGAACTTGTCAAGAAGAGGTCTGGCTGGACAGCAAGCTCCAGGTTTGCTTGTTTCCACTCCCTTAGCTCTGAACTCATCACCGTGCGGAGCTTGTAAAATATGAGTTCCGAGGACCAAACTCAGGTCCTTAATGCTTACTTACCATGGCAAGTGCTTCACTGGTTCACCCATCCTCTCCCCAGCCCTCACTCGTCAGAAGACCAGTCATATGCAAGTAGAGCCACACTCACGATTCCACTGCAACCTGCAGACTTTTGAGAAACTCTGACTTCAGCCACACACGAAGGCAGAGGGCTCTAGGGATTTACTGAATATGAATGTTACATAATACTAAATATGAACTCAAGAGGACACTGGTAAAGTGGGAAGAATGACTTCTGGCTACCTTCAGCCGCTCAGATTTGAGTGTCCCCTGGGTGCCAACCACTGGGACAGCAGTGGCAGAGCCTTTTACCGTGAAGACTGCGATGGGGGACTCCGTTATAAATCAGCCACACTGCTGGGCGGGCATCTAATCAGGTAAGCTCTGGGCAAGCCTGACCTGAGGCTGTGAGGGTGAGGACAGAGAGCAGAGGGGGACATCTAAGTGCATGTGAGGGGTTGGGGGTGGAGCTCAGTGGTAGAGCCCTTGCCTACTGCGAATGAGACCCTGGCTCCAGTCTTCAATAATTAAGAAAAGCATATATAGCCGGGCGGTGGTGGCGCACACCTGTAATCCCAGCACTTGGGAGGCAGAGGCAGGCGGATTTCTAAGTTCGAGGCCAGCCTAGTCTACAGAGTGAGTTCCAGGACAGCCAGGGCTACACAGAGAAACCCTGTCTCGGAAAAAAAAAAAAAGGTGGATGAAAAAACCAAATCCAAAAAAGAAAGAAAGAAAGAGAGAGAGAAAGAAAGAAGGAAAGAAAGAAAGAAAGAAAGAAAGAAAGAAAGAAAGAAAGAAAAGCATATATGAGAGACAACACACACAGTTGGTAAGTGACTTGGGGACGGTTCAAACTCCCTAGGTTTCTGGACTGAACAACAGACTGAGTTGAGTGGAGAGGAGGTAGGCCATTTATTCAGATTGGGAATGAAGGGTGGAAGTTAAGGACAGCGAGTTCTACTTTCAATGGGCTGGGTGGCCATATCTATCAGGTTCCTTAAGGATAAACATATCAGAGTCTACAACCGAGTCCAGATTCCAGTTTGTCTGTGTCTTGGCTCTTTAACCTCAAGGAAATTACTTAGCCTCTCTGATAGCCATTTGATCACCACGGAATGGCTGTAATAGGGAACCTGTCTCTTTGTTTTGTCAATAAACTTTGCTTACCCTTTAATAGTTTTGTTATGATATATATGGATGTTTTTGCCTGGGGTATGTCTATGTGCCACATGCAAGCCCAGTGCTTGAGTAGGCCAGAAGATAGTGTATGGGACTGGAGTTACACACAGTTGAGAGATGCTATGCTGATGCTGGGCTTTGAACCCCTGGTCCTTTGGAGGAGCAGCCACTGAGCCATCTCCCCAGCACTTGATTGCCCATCTTTTAAAAAGGCGAAGAAGGCTATAATGCATCTCACATGGTTGTTACTGAGAATTAAATGAGATGAAATATGTCCTTCACATAACACAAAATACCGTGTATCTGGCAAAATAATGAAAGGCAATTATTACTGTTAACTTAATTTGAACTAAATGATCAACAAAACGAAACTTTCCAACTTTCTTCTGGTGAGTTTCTTTGTACTTATAAGTCACGTCTCTAACTGGACTCTCAGTTCCTCTGCGCCGTTTGGAAACGTTGTCTTCTATTTTTCCAGTTGCTGCTGGAAATGAGAGGATTTCTCTGGACGGAGTGGAACAGCCCCTGGGTTAACTGGACCCAGGACTAATAGGAGACTGGGACCTCGATGTGCGCTCTGAACTCTTACCGCCAGATGGCGCCAGTCCTCCGCTCAAGAGCGCGTAGTGAGGCTCTGGATCCTCCAAAGCAACATTCCAGGCCTAACACCAGACCAGATCCTTCAATCCAGGGGTGCCGGTCTTACCCAAAAGTCAATTTCATAAGGGGGCTCGATGACAATACACGTTCCTTCCAACTGTGGAACTGATGTACTCACAACTCACCTCAGATGGTATCGCAATGAGGTACTCATTGACTGGGTCAGTTTGGGCTGGGCACCTCTACACTATGCAAAATGGTTGAGTGAGCCGCAATATATAAAAATTTAATGTCATTTAATTTATTTAATGTTTTTTGAGACAGAGTCTTACTACATAACCCAAGTAGGACTGCAGCTGTCTATGTTAACTCCAGCTAGCCTGGTCTCATACCCCTCCAGCTGTTGTCACCCAAATTACTGAGCTTATAGGCTTAATGTTTTATAGAGAAAAATCCAAGCAAGAACATGCACACACACACACACACACACACACACACACACACACACACACACACACACACAGANACACACACACACACACACACACACACACACACACACACACACACACACACACAGAGGCACGAATGAGCATCAATCTACACTTCCATAATGTTGGTTTAGCTGTAGCTTTTTTTTTGTTTGTTTGTTTGTTTGTTGTTTTTTTGTTTTTTGAGACAGGGTTTCTCTGTGTAGCCCTGGCTGTCCTGGAACTCACTTTGTAGACCAGGCTGGCCTCGAACTAAGAAATCTGCCTGCCTCTGCTTCCAAGTGCTGGGATTACAGGCGTGTGCCACCACCGCCCGGCGCTGTTCCCAGGACTTATGTTTGACATATTCAGTAAAGGTTTGTAAAGCAAATATTTGCTAATAACTTGGTCCCATTTCTCGCCTCCCTCCTTTTCTCAGAGGTGAGCAGGGAAGTGACCCCTGATGTCCCAGCAGCACTGAGAACCGGGGAAAGGTTGTCGAGACACCCTCCTCCACCAAAGCTGAGGAGTTTGACACAGCACGGCTTTAGGACCACAGATACTGCTGTATGTGTGCATGCGTGTGTGTTGTGTGTATAGTGTGAGTGTATTAAGTATGTTTTATGTATTGTGTGTGTTGTGTTATACTATGTTTGTGTTGTGTTTGTTCTGTTGTGTGTATAGTATATGTTGTATGTGTATTATGTGTGATGTTGTATATAATGTATGTGTATTATGTGTGATGTGTATGTGTAGTGTATGTTATATGTGTATTGTCTGTTGCACATGAATAATTTGTGTTGTGTGATGTATGTGTGTAATGTGTGTATATGTTTTGAGAGTCTTGTCATGTAGCCCAGTATGACCTGGAATTTATGATTTCTGCCTTAACCTCCAAGTCCTGAGATGATTGGTGCATACCACGTTATCCTTCCTATTTTCCTTCCTTCCTTCCTTCCTTCCTTCCTTTTTCTCTCTCATGCATGTGGCAAGCCACTTACTATCTTACCATCTTGAAGCTGTGTTGTCTTAAAAACAGGAGTTATATCTGTTTCGCCAAGTGGCTACAAGAGTCATACCAAATAGCCTGTCTCCTGGTGTATGGTAGGTAGGCAGTAAGTACTGACTTCCTTCGCATAGGTTTTATTTCATTTAGGAAAAAAGATTTCATCTTTGGAGGGAAAACGTATTTACGTGCCTGTGTACGGGCCGAGGGCCTGCCCTGGGACTCGGGGATGAGCAGACTTAGCCACAGGGCTGGCGGTGATTTGTGGCTGGGGGTGAAGGGAGAGGCAGGAGTGTCATCTAACAGACCAGACTGCGTTTCTGTACCGGAAGAGAGTGGGTTGTGAGAGGGAAGGACAGGACGACCCAGCCCAGTCTGGGCACTGGAGGCTTTATGAGCCTGAGATGGCTGTGGTGTCAGCTGGTTAGTGTGGGAAGAAGAGAACACTTCTGTTCTGGTCAGTGTCCTAGTGCTGTGAAGAGGCGCCATGGCCAGGGCGACTCTTACAAAGGAAAGGGTGTGATCGGGGCTGGCCTACAGCCTCCGTCCATTGTCATCATGGCAGACAGCATGGCGGCCTGCAGGCAGGCATGGTGCTGGAGAAGGGGCTGAGAGGTCTACATCTGGAATGGGCGTTGTGAAACCTTGGGGCCAACCCCAGTGACATGCTTTTTCTAACAAGGCCACACCCATTGTAGAAAGTATTTAATCCTGGCGCTAGGTTTCTACCCTGCCGTAGCTATTTAAGTCCCTGCATGAAAAGACACACACACACCTTCATATTTACAATAAGCCTTAGATAACTCAAGAGCTGGGCAGACACTACTCTCTATGTTCCTTTTGATAGCTCAAGGTATTGCTTACTATGTTTTATCTGGACTGCTCTTAACTCTACTTGGGCAGCCCTCTCTTGACTCCTAACCCATGATGGCTTCTCATTCCTCCTCCTGCACTATTCTTTTCCTCGTGGTTCTCCTCTGACCCCCAGCCCTCAAAACCTAACCCTTACCTATGTCTAGCTATTGGCTGTTGGTATCTTTATTCGCCAATCACAAATAACTTGGGCACAGGGTCACTTGAGTCTTACATGCAGAATCTTGTCTCTGGGGCAATCAGTCTTGGGGGCCCAATATTAGCATTAAGATACAAGTAGCATTAGGCCAACCTACTACACACGCCTACTCCAACAAGGCTGCACTTTCTTTTAAAAAAAAAATTGATTGATTAATTTTATGTGTGAGTACACTATAGCAATCTTCAGACACACCAGAAGAGGGCATCAGATCCCATTCCAGATGGTTGTGAGCCACTATGTGGTTGCTGGCAATTGAACACAGGACCTCTGGAAGAGCAGTCAATGCTCTTAACCCCTGAGCCAACTCTCCAGCCCTGGCTATACCTTCTAATCCTCTCAAATAGTGCCACTCCTGATAGCCAAGTGTTCAAAGAATTATGATTTCTAGGGTAGGGCAAGAGGTGTTCTCATTCAAATCACCAAACCAAGCATCTTTCCATTTCCTATTTTTCCATCAATTTGTGGGGAGCTAATGCTTGTGCTCCCCATTAAAAAACGACCATGAAGTTCTACCCAAGCCTCACTTCCTCCCAGATCTCCTAGCCCATGCCTTCAGGCCAGCTTCTCAAATGAATGCAGGTGAGAGTCTCCTTAAAGATGACATCAGAGAAATGTGTCCACTTCAGGTGTGCTTGCTACTTAGAGGCATGAACAGACAAATTGTCTCTAAGGAACAGAGTGGGAATACCAAGAATCTCAGACACGTTTTGGACAGTGTTTTGTGTTGCCCAGGCTTCCTTAAACTTGTAATCTTTCAGGCTCTGCCTCCTAATGCATGTGTCTCAGTTATGGTTTTACTGCTGTGAAGAGACATCATAACCAAGGCAACTCTTATAAGGTCAACATTTAATTGGGGCTGGCTTACAGGTTCAGAGGTTCAGTCCATTATCATCAAGGCAGGAACATGGCAGCCTCCAGGCAGGCATGGTGCAGGGGGCGCTGAGAGTTGTACACCTTCTTTCAAAGGCAAACAGGAGAAGACTTTCTTCCAGGCAGCTAAGATGAGGGTCTTAAAGCCCATGCCCATAGTGACACACCTGCTCCAATAAAGCCACATCTACTACATCAGAAGCCATACCTTCTGATGGTGCCACACATGCCCTGGGACAAGCATTTACATCAGACCATGGATCACGGATTCATGCCACACACTTAACTAAGCCAACCCCATTTGTTTTAATTGTGTGTACAGCTAATCTGCCTTTGTGTATGTCTATGCACTACATGCATGCTTGGTGCTCACGGAGGTCATGAGAGGACATTGGATCCTCTGACTCCTAGAAATTGAACCTAGGTCCTCTGCAAGAGCAGYAAGTGCTCTTAACTGCTTAGCCGTCTATCTCTCCAGCCCTTCATTTGTTTCTTGACGTGCTAGAAACTGAACTCGGGGCCATGTACATGCTAGATAAATGCTTAACCACCAAGTTACATGCCTAGCCCTTATGTGGGGTGATGTCTTTCCTCTGCACATTGTGACACTCCTCAGCCCAAGCTCTGACCTTCCTCCTCAGGTGTAGGTGTAGACCAAAGGTCAGGTCTCCTATAGGGTGAGGGCACAGCGGTGTTTTGTTGCTCGGCCTTTAGCCAAGCACTAAGAATAAACCTGAGATCAACTCTGGGTGTGGCCAAAGCCAATAAATAGTCTGTGAACCTCAAAAGAGCAGGAAGAAGTCGCCTGGAATAGAGCTAGACTGTTTTCATTTTCTTATCTTCATTAGATCAGAGAATGGCTAATGATCACAGAAAAGATCTGTGATGATGGCTGTCCTTTGTGGGTGGGATAGGGAGACACGTGTACACGCGTGTGTGCACACACACACTCTAGCCAGACTATAGCTATGCATGCACATAACCTCCTATATGGAGGTCAGGGGACAACTTGAAAAAATCAGTTCCGGACTTCTGTCATGTAGTTTTGGGGGGTTTGAACTCAGGTCACCAGTCTTGGTGGCCAGTATCTTTACCCACCTTGCTGACCCTCAAATTACTTTTGTGGTCTTATTTGGGTGTTTAGGATTAACCCCAGAGTCTTGCATATACTAGGCAAGTGTTCTACCACAGAGCCGAATTGCTAGCCAAATCACTTGGTTTTGAGTATAGTATCCATGACATAGCTTGTCATAAAAACCTTGGTCTCGTAGGTATATTATAGAGTCATACTGTAGAATAACCCACAAAGAAACCCAGGCAGAAATTCTGTCTTTGTTACTCTGATCCCCAAATATTTAAATGCACCATAAACTACATGGAAAGATAAATTCCTAGACACTCCCTAATTCCCAAAGACATCAAGTACATTCTAGAGACACTCTCTTGAACTCCAAATTCCACAGTATATTGCTTGGAACTGATGAGGAATCTGCCTGAGGGTTAGTATCAAAGCGAGTGTTAGATGGTCAAAGTCACACCTGTTGGCTCCTTGGGCTGCATAGAGCCATCAGGTGTGTGCGGGGTAGAAAGGCTGGGTCCAGAGCGTGTACGTGCAGGCCTTCCTTTTAACTCCGCGTCTCTTTCTTCATTCTTATACCTCCCCAGCACCACAGAGATCAAAGTTCCTCTGTAGACCATACAAAGCCATTGCAGGTTAAGCCATTGTGGCCTTTGCTATTGGGGCTGGGAGGAATGCCAGGCTGGAGAGTTTGGAAGGGGAGCTTTTTAAATGCTAGATTAAGCTGCTGCAGCAGATGTTGCTGGGTGGGCGGCCAGCATGGACTGCAGGCCTTGAATGGCTGCAGAGACCACGGAACAAAGACTCAAAGACACTATACAGAGATAGAAAGGAAAGGTCAAATGTCAGGGGCTTCTGGAGAAGCCCATGCAGTTCCCTGAAGGATGGGTGTYCCAGGGGGTCCTTTCAAACTGTATAGAAAGAATACAAAACAAATGACCATATGACTAGAATTAGTGGGTCACTGCATATGTAATCACAAGAAACAGCAATTCCTAATGGCAGACTTTTGGTGTTGGCAGGGCTTTCTGTCCTTGTCAGGTTGTGCAGGATCCAGTCTCCATGGGTCTGCATAGGGGATACCTGTATTGATCTGGAAACCCACCCTGACGGGCCCTTACTCTCTCCCTACCCCGCTTTCTCAATGCCTCCTGTTACCTCTTACAGACTCTTGCATAGAGAACCCTGTGTCATGTGCTGCTGTCATTACTGGGAATGGCTAGTACCTGGGTGTGCATCCTACTTAGATCCTAGTAGATTCATGCTTRGAAGAGCTCTGTCTAGCTTTAATTCTCTCCACCTTGAAATTCTCGTGATTTTCCTTTCTGGAGACATGGCCTCATTACATAGCCCAAGCTGGCCTCCAGTTTCCCTTTTTTCCACCCCTGTCTTCTGAGTGGTGGGATTACACTCTGCTATGTGTGATTCCATTATTTATTTTTTAAAAGATGTGTGTGTGTGTGTGTATGTACTATGTATGTGTAATTACCCTTGGATGTGTAATTTACCAATGCCAAAAGAAGACATTGGGTCTCCTAGAACTAGGGTTATAAGTGTTTATGAGCTGCCTATGTGAGTGCTAAGAACCAGGTTCTCTGGAAAAGCAGAAAGTACCCTTAACCCCTGAACCATCTTTCTNGGCAGTGCATACCTGTCACGACCTCTAGGGGGCACCGTCAAGCTACTTTTGTGTTCAATGAATCATTTTGACATAGAAAATTCCTGGAATCTCCAAGCCCTTCTTGATTGTTTCAATTCTTGGGGGAGAGATAAGCATTCTTGTCCCCGTTCCATAAGCTGAGGTATCAGGGAGCCAAGAGCAGCTGTGGGTTGCCCACGGTCATACAGCCAATCAGTTCAGAGACATGAACGGATTCGATGGCCAGAATTCCTGCCTTAAATCACCATGGGCCCATTCAATTCTCCCCCGAGTGGCATTTTAAGAATAGGAGCCTTGCCTTTGTCCAGTTGTTATATTTACTGAGAAATCCCCTTGTTTCTATCATCAGCATACGGTAGTAGATTCTAAGTCAATCTTCTGAAGAGAAGGTGTCAGATTCAATATTTCCCACTGCCCTCAGATGGTTAGATCGGTGTCTTTGACCTAGATGGAGGTCAGAATCACAGAAGAACGTTTCAAGTAAACAGAAGACTATGCAGCCTCTGTTTGATCTTCTCCCCCCAGGCCGCTACATACGCACCAACCTGAACATGCCTCACAGTTTACCTCAGCGGAGCGGCGGTTTCCGGGATTACGAGAAAGATGCTCCAATCACCGTGTTTGGGTGTATGCAAGCAAGACTCGTGGGTAAGGGCTCTCCAGGACTGTGTAGCATCTTCTGGCTCCTTCAGCACACCCACACCACGGGTGTGCAAACACAGTTTGCGGGACTTTCCTTTTTGTTTGTTTGTTTGTTTGTTTGTTTGGATTTTTGAGACAGGGTCTTGTAGACCCGGCTGACCTAGAACATCAGATGTTGAGGACTGGGATTACAGGTAGACCCCTGATGGTTGCAGATGTGACCCCTGCTGAGGAATGAGAGAAGGGAAGTCAGGTTTGGTTTACTTACTATTGTAGTAGATACATCCGTTGCTAGCTCATGACAGCAGCATCTGTCAGCGTGGTATAAGAAGCTGTGAGGGTAAGGAAGCAGTGCAGGGGCGTTGCTGAATTTGCAGAGGTCCAGTGACATTTTGAAGGTGTTCAGTCCTTTGAAAGTAYTTTCTGTACTGGTTGTACAGGAACTATGCCTCGTACTCTTCAGTCATTTAATTTGTAATATTTATTGATCATTTACTTTGGGCAAGTCCCTGAACTAGATACCAGAGACCCAAGGGTGATGTTTCACAGATGCACACATATGTATTGGCGATAACTATCAGACTCTAAGGCTGACTGAATAGCCAACTCTACCCAGAGTATGAGAAGAATTCTGAAGAAAGACAAAGGGTAGAATGAAGCAACGAGAGAGGGGTGGAGGGAGGGAGGAGGACGACGAAAAGACGATTAAGAGGCAGGGTGAGCTGGGGCCTCGAGTGGGGAGTCATCTGAACATAAGGGAGAGGAGGGTGGTGTAGAGGACAATAAACAAAAATCACAGAGATCAGACATAGCATCGAGAGATCCCTGTGAGACAGGATCAGTAAGTAAAAGCACTTACAGCAAAAGCTGTGTGACCTGAGTTCAATCCTCAGAACCTACATAAAAGTGGAAGGAGGGAACTAATTCCATAAAGTTGACTTCTGACCTCCATATATATACATCCCCCCCTCTCTCTCTGTCTCTCTGTCTCTCTGTCTCTCTCTCTCTCTCTCTCATAAATATGTAAAAATAAATAGCATTAAGAGTACATGGGGGTGTGAGCTCCTCTTGTTTCTAGAGCAGAGGTTGAGGCAGGTCGAGAGACGAGCAAGTCCATGGAAAATGTSGACACCACATGAAGATACTTAAAGTTTACCTTGTAGAGAAAAGAAGTGGACCACACAAGGAAACATTAAAGCCTTAAACCATTGGATGTTGGGATTGGACAGCTGAGATTGGGGGTTAGCACACTGGAATTGTAGCAATGTCTGACTGTTACAGTATCTGTTCTCTCCCTGGTACCCGAGAATGGGKGTTAGCATCTTCCTTGTAGAGGGCAGAGCATTATCCTGTTGGTAGCCTCCCTTAACAGGAYGTGTTGCTGCGTGCTGGCACCAGAAAGAAGGAAAGGAAAAGGCAAGAAGAGGCAGGCGTGTTGCTTGGCCCTCGCAGTGGAAGCACTCAGGGGGGCCCACCTGSCTGACACTCAGCTMTCTGCAAGCTCCTGCTGGGAAAGGRRCRATCATGGGTCTCTTGACACCATTCCACTGAGGGTCAGGACGATGCCCAAGTGAACCCGTCATGCTGATTCTCTGTTGATTTGCTCGGCAGGCGAAGCCTTGTTAGAAAGCAACACTGTTATTGATCACGTGTATTGCTCCCCATCCCTGCGCTGTGTTCAGACTGCACATAATATATTGAAAGGTAAGACTCTTGGCTGGATAGGGCTTTGTTTCATGGGCTGTCCTTCCGCTTCTCTTACTGCAGAGTTACGGAGTTTCAAGAATGGAAAGTTTACTTTGTTTTTCCGTTTGTTTGTTTTTGAGACAGGGTTTCAAGGTGACATGTAGCCTAGGTTACCCTNCTGGCACATACCTGTAACCTAGCACTGAGGAAACCAGGCAAAGAGAATTACTGCAAACCCAAGGCCATTCAGCCCTGTACAGTGAGTTCCAGGACAGCCAGGGGTGCATAGTGAGACTTTGTTTCAAACAAACATGTAGACCAGGTTGGCCTTGAAGTCACAGACATCTGCCTGCCTCTCCCTCTAGAATTCTGGGAGTAAAGGCATGTGCTACCACACCCACCAGGCTTCAACTCTTAACAAGTATTATCTTTGAACTTGTGTTTGGTCTGAGAAATCCAGTAAGTCCCAGCAGCCTGACTGTGAGCAGAGCTAAGACACTGTATATATAAGACGGAGACTCAGAGCCCGGCGGCCCTATAGACATATGTTTGAGACAGTCTCTGCTTGCTTGTTTGAAACAAAGTCTCTCTTTGCACCCCTGGCTGTCCTGGAACTCACTGTACAGGGCTGAATGGCCTTGGGGTTTGCAGTAATCCTCTTTGCCTGGTTTCCTCAGTGCTAGGGTGACAGGTATGTGTCACCGTGCCCTCTATGTCCAAGACAGTCTACAGAACTACTGGCCCTGGACTGGTGGTACATGGAAGGTCAGCAGCAGCTGCCACAGGAGAGAGAAGAAGCTACTCAAGAGGAAGGTGCTGGGATCCCCAACAGGAAGTCTGCTTCTCTGTCCCTGGCTGTATAAATAATACATCAGGTTCAAGGAGGAGAAATTAAATTTAAATGTCATTGCATCCAGTGGACGGGATCTCATGGAAGCGCTCATTAAACCAGTTATTAACATGACAATTTTATAATTAATTTTTCTTGTAATTGAAGCCACAGTGAGAGTGCATAAATGGACGTTTTAAATTATACATCAAAGCTGAAGCTACTTTTAGTTTCTTGTGTGACTTTTACAGGCTACAGAAACTGTGAGAAGAAACTTTCAAATGTCATCGCGTAAGCCTACATCTCTGGCTGAATTCAGCCAGCACAGTGATCCAGGCCTGCAGAACTATACTATTTCATAAGTATATGAAATACTTTGAAAGGCCACATTTTGTGATCCAGTACAGGCAGTAGCATCTATTTCTTGTTCTTTGAACAAGTACATCCTGTTTTTATTTTGAATTATGCCTTGCAAATTACGTAGTCAACTTTACCTCAGGCTTTGAAATCTCTCTCTATCCCAAGGGAAGCCAAAGTTTAGATTTTAAGAATTTCACACTCAATAGGTAGAGTGGCAGAGGCCTTTAAAATCCCAGTGCTCGGGAGGCAGAGACAATCGGATCTCTCAGTTTGAGGCCAGCCTGGTCTACAGAGTGAGTTCCAGGACAGCCAGGGCTACACAGGGATCCTGTCTTGAAACAAAACAAAACAAACAAGCAAACAAATCCACACAGGGCATGGTGGAGCAGTCCAGGGACCAGTGATCCCAGCACCCAGAAGGATCCAGGTCAGCCTGAGCTACAGGCCCAGCTCGAGTAACAGCCAAGGATGGGACTAAGCAACCCGCAGTCGGGCCGCCATGAAACCCACTTGCATGAAGAATTACATTTACTCCCACTGGGGGTGCCTCACCACCTCCAAAATGCCAACAGTGCAGCCTGCACGGGGAGGTGTTTGAGATACGGACCTGAGGGTGCCACCCCGAGTCCTCTCAGAATCTGCAGTTTAACAGGATCCCCGGGTGGTCTGTGTGTACGCCAAAGCTTGAGGAGCCAGCGAGCGACTCAATCTCTAGACGACTGTGGGGCTCTCTTTTCAGTCCTTAAGTGATGCTGCGGCAGGCCATCCCAGCAGGGGGTGTTACTTCTCGCATTGCTGAGTCAAAATACCYGGCAGAAGCAGTTTACGGAAGGAAGGAAGGGTTTCATCTGACTCGCACTTGGAGGGCACCGCGCATCAGGGCGGGGACGTTTCGAAGGTGTGAAGCAGCTGTTCGCATCACATCCGCCGTCAGGAATGCTCAGCTCTCTTTCTCTGTAATATTTAGTACAAGACCCCAGCCAACAGGCAGTGCCTCCTAAATTTAGGGTGGAGGTGCCCACCTCAATTAACCAATTCCAGAAACTCCCTCCCAGGCGTGCCCAAGGTTTGTCTTCTCGGCGATTCTAGATCCTGCCAAGTTGACGGTCGCTATTAACCTTTAGACCTTGTTGCGCGCTCATCTCCTAAGGTCCTCCCAGGCACGGGGTAGGCAAGCCCAGATGCAAGGGCACTGTGAGCCGTGGCTCAGACACTCCCAGTCTCACATTTCTTTGGATTTTAAATGTGTTTTTGTTGTCAAGCAAGCATGCAGAGAAGCAAGAGAGGGCTGGAGCCATCTGCAAACGTCCAGGCTCTGTCCTGTCTCATAGTTGCTTGGTGACAGGCTGCCCGTGCTGCCACAGGCTGGCGGGGAGGGATTAGACCCTGGGCCTGCGCCTGACTTCATGGCGCGGGGCTTTGAACACGTGGCCCACTTTCTCTGCCTCCATGCAGCACTCACGTATCAGCTCCGTCCAGAAGCTTTCGGTTTTTCTCAAGGTCCCATAGCTGACATCAGATAAACCTGTGACACTGGCTCCAGGCTTCAGGGTCCAGGTGAAAGTCAGATAGGGGTGGTGACAAGGACAGGCTCCTCCTGATCTTAGACTTCAAACTTTACCATTTTTTTTTTTTTTAATGAGAGGCAGAAAAACTAGATTCTAAAAATGTGGAACCTTTCAATTTTCTCTTACTGCAACTAAGTAAGAGTCCAAGCAAAGAGCAAATCACAGTGYATGATATCCAACCCTTCTGTGGTAAGTTGGGGCCTGAGACRCAATCCGTTATGCTGGTCTGTGTTGGCACCTGTCCTGTTGTTTAGCTGTTGCCCTTCTCAGCGCCTTGAGCACTAGGCCTAGTACCAGCACTCCCCAGCATTCTTATGAACGAATGCGTGCAAGGTGCTGCTCCTTGCTGGTCTAGCCACCTGATATGTTTAAAGCCTGCATGGCCAGGTGTTTGAGATAAGGACCTGAGGGTGCCATCCCAAGTCCTCACAGAATCTGCATTTTAACATGAACTGTGGAAGGTTGTTTGGACACCCAGGGGGAGTGTTTCAGGCTGTTGATGATGAGGACACCTTTGGTGTTTTGCAGGTGGGGTCCAGGGCAAGACAAATAAAACCAAGCACTTATATTTTGCATATTGTGTGCCCTCCAGGCTCTGGTTTTAGCTTTAATGAAACGAAATCATTTAATCTCCACTCAGTCACACCCAGTGTACTCTGCCACCAGCTCCATTTCGGATGAGAGAGCCTGGGTCAGTCTGCAGCAGACAGGCTAGCCCTGCGCTGTACCGGAACAGCCAGTGCTGCATAGATCGCTGCAGGCATGACCTCATTTCATTCTTAGTTTATTTTATTGAGAYAGGGTATTGTTAAAGTAACTTTTATTCTCCTCTGGCGATTGTTGTCTCAGAGGCARTGAACCTCCATCTGCTGACCTAGGCYTAGTCCTAGAACTTTCTAGGCTCCATGCAATCTGGGCCTAGAGAGTTTTTAGCCTCTGGGATTTGCTGCTGAATAAGCTCACCCTTTCTTATTCTTTCTGAACTCTGGCTGGCTGATTCAACTCAGCCGTTCTGGCTCACACTCCTCCCAAGCTGACTGATTCAATCTGGCTTCTCTCTCCCTGCCTCTCCCGARTTGCTCTGTTTGGCCTTGTACTAACTTTGTCAATCTGCTCTAATCTTGTGGCTCCTTCTCATTCTCTGGCTCATTCTGTCTTCATCTGTGTCTAGCTCGTTCCCTCTTCGACCTGTTTCTGTAAAACTCTCCTGGTAAAACTGCCTCCTCTTCCCTCTGYGCTGTTCTCTCTTAAATAACCTCTCTTCCCTGTTCTTGTGAGAACTGGGCATATGCTAGTCGGTCAAATCTTTCTCTGATTCATCACTTTGTCTGCTATTTAATTAGACATCACTTTCAAACANGCCTCAGCCTCCTGAATGCTAAGATTACAGGCTTGAGCCACCATAGCTTGCAGAAATCTAGAACTTTTTACTGAGGCTTCCTCTACAAGGTGACAACCTTGCACAAAAGTCRTACTCCGGACAGTATAATCCAGATAAATAAAGGGAGACTATTACTAATTTTTCCTTAAGKAAAAATTAGTTTTAAGCTGTCTTGGATGGATTGTGGCTGTACAGAATATTTATGTCTTTCGTAGAGAGGATTCCTTTTGCATTTAAGCAGTGAGGCGATCTTGCCTGGTTTCTAGATGTTTTCGGTATAAACTGAGCTGTTAGGTGTTCCACACCATCACCATCTTAGTTTCTTCAGTTAATTGGAAAGACTTATATTCATTCATTCATTCATTCATTCACTCACTCATTCATGCATTTACTTTTTTGAGACGTGGTCTCAGTGTGTAGCCTTGATTGATCTGGAACTCACTGTATAGACCATATTAGCTTCACACTCACAGAAATCCACCTGCTCTACCTTCCGAGTGCTGGGATCAAAGGTGTACACCGGCCCTACAAATCGGAAAGGCTCTAAAAGCTCCATTGCTGTAAAAGCTCTCAATTTTCACCCTGAAATCCATGGGCATTTGCATTGGGACAATCTCCCTTCTCACCTCATTGGAAGGAAGCTTGGCCAGACAAACAAACGAGCCAGAAATAAAGAAGCCAGCAAAGAACCGGGACACAGCACTTGAGTCCTCGGTTCTTGAACCTTGAGTAAACCTTCCTCTCGGTACAGAGGCATCTGTGTATCAACTGCACACAGAGAAACTGGACTAAATGCAACGTAAAGAGAGGTGAGCAAATATAAAGGAAAACGTTATTCTCCGAGGGAATCACACCATGATAACACAGAGCTTGAACACTGTCACATGTAAATGTTCGACATGGGGTTCCCTGATAAACAAAGCGGGTAACGAATGTCACATTCAAGTACAGTGTAAGCTACTGCCCAGTAGTCGGTGCCAAGAGAGTAGCTGGAGCTTTTGAATGTGAGGCTTTGTTTCGTAAGACAGCATAGAATTTGCTAGAGAGAGAAGAGTTGTAAGGTAGAAATGAGCTGGGCGTGGTGCTGCACACCTATAATCCCAGCACTCCAGAGGAAGCTGGGACAGGAGGATTGAGAACTTGTGGCAAGCCTAGGGTACAAAGAGAGACTTTTGTCTCTGAAAGTAAAAAGAGAGTCACAGGCTCGGACTCATCTTGGAGGGGAGCGTTTCCCTTAAATCAGGACGCAGCTAGCATAGAGGATATAAGTGCCACCAGAGTAATAAATGCACATGTTGGTGAAACAGAAATTTTATTTTTAAACACATGCATTATATATAGCTGTACAACTTACATATGAAATAACACTGTAAAACACAAACTTTACAAACCTTACCYGAACCTGTTTGCTTCCGACTTATGTAATTCATTGGATTTAATAGGGATGGAATAACTGTCTTGTAAATGAAAAAAATTGAGATTGTAGTATAATTACATCATTTCCCCTTCCCTTTGCCCCTCCCAAACCACACACACACCTCTCCCTACCATCCTTATGACTTCTTTCTTTGTTATTTGTTACCTATGAGTGTGTATTTCTAAAAAGGTACGCACAACCTGCTCCGTTTGTACAATGCCACCTGTGCATTTTCGGGACTGAGCATTTAGTATTGGAGAGCCAATCAGCATGCTTTTCCCTGGAGAATACTACCACTCCCACTCTGAGCATCCCCCAGTTGTCCAGGATGCCTTGTGTCGGGTTGAGGCCCTGTGGGTCTCTTCCATGCCCCCTCCGCCCTCATGTCTGCTGACGTCATCCTTGTTCAGCTCATGTTTACAGTCATGTTTGAGAAACGTCACGAGTGTAGCTTCTCATGTTCCTGGGAGACACAGTCTGGTAGCAAACTCCCCGATCCTCTGTTTCCTCCAATCTTTCTGGTCCCTCTTTCACGGTCCCCGAGCCTTAGGTGTGGGAGCGTTTGTAGATGTATCCGTCGGGGCTGGGCCCCACAATTCTGCATTTGATTGGTTGTGGTTTTCTGTAATAGTCTCCATCTGGTGCCAAGAATAATTTCCATGGTGAAGGGTGAGGACACACTTATCTCTGGGTATAAGGACAAATTTTTACTCGGTGGTTGTNTCCTGGAACTTCCTGTATAGATTAGGCTGGCTTCAAACTAAAAAAGATCCACCTGCCTCTTCCTCCTGGGTACCGGGGTTAAAGGTGTGGGCCACCGTGCCCAGCCAGTGCACATATTCTAAGGCTAGGGGCAGGGTTGGGATGCTCGGGGCATTGCTCTCGGAGTTGTGACTTGAACCGTGAACTCTGCAAAGCCCTATCTGAACGGTTGTCTACAGAGATCTGATACCATGTCTGGCTCACAGGTTCCCATCCAGTAGCAGCTCCCAGACCCAGAGCTTCCTCCTTTGGATGGGACCTGCCCCTCGGCTCAGGCTGGTGGAGCCCCACAGCTCACCCATATGCACTTCTGCTTTCTTTAGCAAGTGAATCCATTCACTTCCCTTGGCCTCAAGTAGGTTTCTTTCCTTGGACAGTGAAGGCTACCCTAAGCATTTTGAATTGAAACATGAAACCAGACCTAAGGCCTGTGTGAAAGAAATGAGCCCGTTATCTCCCCCTTTCCTTACCTTCCTTAATCATGGCTTCTCATTTTATGGGAATTCTGTGTGGATACAATGAGCTGCTGTGTAAAGGAGCCCTTTGAGGGAGATGAGCAGATAGATACACTAGGTAGGGAGGCTGCATGGTTTTTTTTCTCTTTCTTTCTTTCTTTCTTTCTTTCTTTCTTTCTTTCTTTCTTTCTTTCTTCTTTCTTTCTTTCTTTCTTTCTTTCTTTCTTTCTTTCTTTTTTTTTTAGAATGACCTTTGGAACAGAGAAACAAGAACACATTCTGGTTTTGCAACATACCTGCCATGTGGTTTTTGATAGGTTGAAACCTCTCTGTGAGCCTTCCCAGTAAAATGATGCTGATGATACTCGAYTTGGAAGATTATTACCAGAATTAGAAGTTACAGGGATAAACTTCCTACCAAGTAAGTACCTGGCACATAGTAGGTGCCCTATAAATAGTAGCTATCATTATAACTGTTATATGTCGTAACCATAGCAACATTGACGCCGCACACTTATTCTGAGCCCCATTTCCCCCTCTCCCAAAGAGCTAAGCTTCCCTGTGGCTGTCTGCAAGGTGTTAAGGCCCACACACCCATGGCTGGATTCTCAGGAAAGAAAGGAATACCTTTCCTCTGGGCTCTTTCCTGAGGAACTGAACGACTTAACTGCTTTGCTTAAGAGTGTCCTAACTCTAGGGCTGGGAGTGCCACATGTCAGAAATCCCCTTAGTCACTGACAAACAGCAGTGCTTGGTTTTTCCACTTCTCTCTGGGGTAAGCCCAACCTCTCTGGCATAGATATTGGTTGCCTAGATGGTGGAGGATTACAGTTTGCTTTGGAGACCATCACGGGTGCAGCTCAGTGGTAGTCAGCATGCCTTAGCATGCTTATGAGTCCTGGCTTCCATCCTTACCGAAGTGTCTTGGGGATCCAGAAGAATGTTCTAAAATTGACTGTGGTAATGGTATACAATACTGTAAGTGTATTTTAAGAAGATCTAATTGTATATGTTAAGTGGACATGTAAGTTGTGAATTGCTGATGAGTTGTCTAACAAAATAAAGCTGCTACATTAAAATATATTTTAAGATTTTTAAAATGTATACTTATATATTTGTTTAGTGTGTGTGTGTGTGTGTGTGTGTGTGTGTTTGTGCATCTCTACCACCACACACAGGTGGAAGTCAGAGAAAAATCTGCGGAAGTATTTTCTTCTTCCTACATATGTGTCCAGAAGACCAAACTCAGGTCATCAGGCTTGGTAGCCAATACCTTTCCTGGATGATCTGTAAAACCAGCAGGATAGGGTAGCATATCAGTCTTATCTCTCAGGAGGTAGTTATGAAGATTTTCAGTTCAAGGCCAGCCTGGACTACTTAGACTCTGCTTCAAACCAAAACCAAAACCAATGCCAGCAGACCAAGGAAACGGCTCAGTGGTGAACTGCTGGCTAGCATGCTTAGAGATCTGGGTGTGGAGTCAGGCAGTAGTAGAACAGAACTCTGGGGTGTGGGTAGAGACAGACAGAGGCAGGCAGATGTGTGTGAGTTCGAGGCCACCCTGGTCTATAGAATGAGTTCCAGGACAGCCAGGGCTACGCAGAGAAACCCTATCTCAGGGAGAGAAAAGAAACGAAAAAACCAAAATGCCTAGGTTTGATTTCCTAGCACTATTAAAAAAAAAGCCTCCTTTTAAAATCAATGTTCCTCTTATGCTTTTAAGACTCTTGTAAATCCAAATTATTTTTATTCTTTCACTATATATGAATATATGATATACTTTGATCATATTTCCCAGCCCCATCATCCTCTCATCCCCAGCCACCAAACCCTTTCTTCTTATCAGCAAGTCTCTCTTGTACTTTCATGACTATTTTGGTGGTGGTGGTTGTCCTATTACATTTAACCAGGGTTGCTTCCCCGAGAATGGGCAGGGGCACAGATCATTCTTAACCTCCTTCTTGGGATACCTCATCATCCACAAAAACCCCAAAGCAAACCAAACCACAACAAACACTTATTCTAAGCCAGGGAGTACCATTTGGCAGGAGAGCAGAGCAAAGATCTTTGGCCCAGGACTGGAGAGATGGCTCAGCAGTTAAGAGCACTGACTGCTCTTCCAGAGGTCATGAGTTCAAATCCCAGCAACCATATGGTGGTTCACAACTGTCTGTAATGAGATCTGATGTCCTCTTCTTGTGTGTCTGAAGATAGTTAAGGTGTGTTCCTATACATGAAATAAATAAATAATTCTTAAAAAAAATCTTTGGCCCAGATCTATAGGGAGTATGGGGGTAGGGGGGAAGGCAGAGAGAAGAGGGCTAGACCTGACCCCATCCTGGCAATATATTGTGGAAGTTAGGTAAAGCAGAGCACCCCAGAGGGGCAGGAGAAGCACAGCCAAGTGAGGAAGGGTGCTGTGTAAGGCCACTCCAGGTAGGGGAGCAGATGGCAGGTCTCGGAGGCGTGGCAGGTCTCGGAGGCGTGGCAGGCGGTAGCTTATCAGAGATGTGCCAGCAGGGTGGGGAGGCTCAGGTGTCAGCTGTTCAGAGATGATGTGATTGGATTCCTGCCGGACTGCGGAGAGTCCTGCACAGTSTGTGCTGGAGGACTTTGTTCTCAGTTGGTGGACTCTGCTAGGTAGCGAGTGATGACACAGGGTCACATTGTGAGATGTGGCAAGTGTTCCACGGAGTTCCCTGTCAGTGGCCAAACTGCCACACGCGGTGAGAGACATATCCTGTCGGTACATCAGAATGCCCACTTTCTTCCTTTGTTCTTTTTNCTCGAACTCAGAAATCCGCCCGCCTCTGCCTCCCAAGTGCTAGGATTAAAGGGGTGCGCCACCACCACCCGGCTAGGGTATTGTTATGTATCCCAAGTTGGCCCATTCATAGTCCACCTGCCTCTACCCAAAAGCTGGAGTTACAGATATGCAGCCTTGTTCATGTTATRAGAAAAAAAAATCCTGTTATGATTAGAAATATAGTCATGTATAAAACAACAGAATCACAAAGTTTTCACTTGTAGATCTTAATGGACTGTGTTTTTAGTTTTACAACCGGGGCACACTTCATTCCATAAAACAGAGTAAATGCTCTGTGGGGTTCAGCAGAGTAAGTTGGTTTTAGAGATAGGAACAGCCAAAAGGCAGATCTACCATTTTAAAATCCTTTTATGTCAGAGACAGGGAGATGGAGGAGTTAAAAAAAAAAACTGTTTACCATTGGGTTCGTGGAGGATACCTGGTGTGTGCACAGACTGAGGCCGAGGGAACATTGTTATCTCGCTGACTGACTGAAACTGGCCTGTTTGCGAAATTTGGCTAACTCTTTAATCTTGTTTTCTTGGAACGTTAAACAAATAGTTTAGTCTTGGGAATAATGACTTGGGACTTTGGCCCAAGTGGCTCCATTTTGATTTTTATCAGTGAAGACACTTGGTCTAAACGGAGACCTAAYGCCATTTTGTTCTACACATGTGAAGTGCCCGAAAAGTGTGCTGCACTTTTAAGCACTGTGCTAAAGAGCTCACCATTTCAAAAGTCTCAGAAGCCAGTGGCAACAATGCCCAAGTATGACTGTCACAAAAACACATGGCCACACTGTGTTCGTGATTGCTGTGGCCATAATTCAAGCAGCTTTTTCTTTTTCTGCTCATTTATTAGTTGGAGCGGTAACCTTTTGGAAGGATTGAGAAAGGGGCTCATATGTAGCTTGGGTTGACCTCAAACTCTTTTTTTTTTTTTTTTTTTTCCGAGACAGGGTTTCTCTGTGTAGTCCTGGCTGGACTGGAACTCACGCTGTAGACCAGGCTGGCCTCGAACTCAGAAATCCGCCTGCCTCTGCCTCCCAAGTGCTGGGATTACAGGTGTGCGCCACCACGCCCGGCTGACCTCAAACTCTTGCCAAAATCCTGATGCCTCATCCTCCTGAGTTGCTGACAAGTGTTCACCAGCACACCTGGTTCAAAAGGTATAAGGGATTGCTGTTTGTTTGTTTCTTCAGACAGGGTTTCTCTGTGTAGCCCTGGCTGTCTTGGAACTAACTCACTTTGTAGCTTAGGCTGACCTCAAACTCAGAGATTCACCGGCCTTTGMCTCCTGAGTGCCAGGATTGAAGGCAGGAACCAGCATCACCTCACTAAATATACTGACTATAAACATGCACATTTATGGACTTTCCCCAAATGAACATGCCTGTGTAATTAGCACCCAGATGAAGAGACAAGGTGGGGGGGGGTGAGATGTGTAGCTCAATGGTTGGCCACACACTTAACATGTCAATGACCTTTAATTTGATTCTCAGGGCCAAAAAAATCTGAAAAGGCTGGAGTGGTGGTGCAACATATAATGCCAGCATTTGGGACGCTGAGGATGGAGCATCACAAGTTCTAAGCCAGCCTGAGTTACATAGTGAGATCATATATCAATATTTTCATCATCCTGGTTGTCCAATCTAATCAAAACATCCCCTGAAGACAACTGCCATATGGACTTCTACAAATGAATTTTTGCCTGCCTCCACACTTGGTATAAATAGCATTTAATCACAATGACTCCAGAACAGTAAGAAAATACCCCAGCCTAAATCAAAGAGATTTTTTATGGCAGAAATAAACTGTCATAAAGACTCATGCTGGGAACCGAAATCAATCAGAAGAATTTTTCTGGAATCTGACAATATTTTGTAGACACTAGATTAGCTGGTTTGCCTCTTGACCTGGACATTCCAAGGGACTTAACTCCCTTGGTTCCCAACACTGAACTTATCTCAGTTCTTATCATCTTTGAAGAATGCCTTTCTGTTGTGCAAACCTGCTTATCTTACCTGGAACCTCCCCGGGCTTCTGCACTGAACCCATGTTACAGATTCACAAATCTATTCTGCACCCAAAGAAAACTGTCTTTCCTTTTATCTTAGTCTCATTTATGATTTTTTTGATTTACAACAAAAACCACAGTGAATCCATTTTCATGTCTGGCTCCTTTCAGTTTTGATTCTAGTTATGAGATTCATTCATAACTTGTTTGTTTCTATCCACTGAACATGATGCTACAACCAATTGATTCACTCCACCATTGGTGGACTTGGAGTTGTCCATTTCTGTTTTGTTTTGTTTTTCTATTATGAACAATGGTGCTATAATCATTCTTGAACATGTCTCKTAGAGAATGTGTGTATGCATTTCTTTATTTCATGCAATAATGTGCTGTAAGGAGATCCTGCTACAATCTTCATCCAGTGGTAGTAAGGGCATCATTAGATCCTTGCTATCCTAAGAGGTATAGTTCTGAAGTAATGCTTGAGGCCCTCTGGTTTGAAGAAGTGCTTGCGCTCATGGTCTGTTTGTGCCAAAAGAATTGTTCCTGCTGTCCTGTTCTGGGTGCTGGAGTCAATGGGTGTGCTCTGTTTAAGGAGAGGGCTTCAGAATTCTGTCAGGAGGCTGGAAGGCTGTGGYCAGTATTTTCATTACTACTCTCAGACTCATCTTCCATGGTAATTTAGGATCTAACTTTATTGGGAGAAAGAGGCCAATTGACCCAACATCAAACATCTCCAGCCTTGACCTGTGGACCCGCCTTTCCAATTATGTGTAAGGTGTCAAAGGTCTGGCTGACGACTCCTTGGGTAATCTACCTGCTCCCCACCTCATTCACTCTATTGGCGTTGCTGGTGAGTTCGGCTAATCCTGGGCCACCTGTGCTGGGTCTGCCTCCGATATTCATCCCTGTTCATTCACATCTGTGGATGCAAGTATTGGAAACCGTTGAATAACTTGTCTTCTTGGGTGTATATATTTGATATTTCAGATGGAAATGTTTCACAAAGCAGGCCAAGGTGGGAGCTGAATGATAGGTTTTGCCAGTTTCTCCTGTAAATACTTCCACCCTAATTTGATGCCGTCAATGTGACACTGYTGTATATGGGCTTGGCAAGAGATGCCATAATAGTATTGTATTAGTATTCCCAACATACAGAAAGAACAAATGTAGATAAACTTTTTAAAAAAGATTTTATTTGTTGTTATATCTAAGTACACTATAGCTGTCTTCAGACACACCAGAAGAGGGTGTCAGATCTCATTACGGATGGTTGTGAGCCACCATGTGGTTGCTGGGATTTGAACACAGGACCTTCGGAAGAGCAGTCAGTGCTCTTACTCGCTGAGCCATTTCTCCAGCCCAAATGTAGATAAACTTGAAAGCAGAGAGAAAAAGCAAAAAGT
>BDUI01000443.1:238587-250668 GCA_002335545.1 Apodemus speciosus | reverse complement strand
AGGCAGATATTAGAGGGACTGATCTAGCTCCTGGGAACTGGCAAGGTTGCGGTCTGTAGAGAGAGTGTTATTTGACAGGAAATATTAGCTATGAAGGAAGGATGGATTATAAGGCACAACTTAACTCTTTTGTATATATCCTATGTGCATCTCGAACTGGTTACTTCCTAACAATAACTGGTGTGTACTATTAAATATTTAACTTTCATAAACTAACTTAAACATTTCAGTGATATGTTATTGCAAATATTATGTTTAAAAATATTAAGGGATTCAGGCAGCATTTGCGCTACTAGCTCATGATGAAATCATAAAGGTGTTAAATGCAAATAAAGCAGTTACTATGTATACTATTGATATAACTATGAGAAACAAATAGCAAGATATATAGAGGTATTACTAACACAATAATAAACCCAAAAATATTGCCTCTTACTTTCTCTTACATAGATTTTTCTATTTATCCATTATCCTTCAGTBTCTTTCTTAAGTAGATTTTTCTATTTATTTATTTATTATCCTTCTATCAGTAAATACTTAAAACTATTAGTAGGTTGTACAGAACCATAATGGTATGTTATGCCACCTGGTAGGAACTTGATATTGATCAAGGTGAACTTCCTCTCCCAGCCTTTGTTGAGCAGGAATTCCTGTGCTATTCAGGATCCTGCTCCACCTAGGGTGGAGTGGTCAGTGTGAAKGTRAWRTTCCTCCAGATCTATGAATTCCTGAATTAAGCAGGTGACCCGCCCAGCTGCCTGAGCAGTGGAGCCAACACCCAAGGAACTGCTAGAACAGTTCTTGGAACTCATGCAGGAGTCTGGGAGGAGGGGCTCGCCCAAACTGTTAAATTGTCAGACCTCCAATAAAGTTTCAACCTTGATTGGTATCGTCCTGGCTCTCTTTCTTTTCGCCGCTTCCCCATCCATCCCTCAGCTTCTGTTCCAGGAACCCAGTTTGCAGTAGCTGCAAGCAGCTACAGTAGGTGAGCAAAAGTATCATCTTGTTTCATACATAGATAGCGGTTTAAGTCTATAGACAATCCATTTCAGGCAAAAGAGAACTTTAATCATCATGATTGCACAAACTGATAACATCCATAATGTTGATTATGGTTGAACCAGTGATGGCTGGTTCAGATAGTCATTTTAAGGATATTTTTGGTCTGTGCTAAAGTTACAAATAAAGATAGAAGAAGGAAAGGCAGGATCGGGCAGAGATAAATATAAAGAGACAGAGAGATAAAATTACACACTCATATAATGTGTTGTGCCTGCGTGCATGTGTGTACCTGTGTGTATGTGTGTGTGCGTGCGCACGTGCCTGTGTGTGTGTGTGTGTGTGTGNTTGTTAGTTTTTCCAGAATCAGGAAACATTTAAACTTCATTTACACTAATTTAATAGAATTATGTCAGTTTTGAAAAGGTTGCAGATACAGGTATAGGAATACTCATTGTGGCTTAATAGTATTAACAATATTGTCTGTTTTCAGGTCAGTACATGTATGAGATGCCAATTGGTTGCAACATTAGTGGAGCAATGTCACAATACTAGCAACTTCTAAGTTAAATATAATTATCTAAGATAAAATCTGTAAGCTATCACCTTATTTATGGAGTCAAAGGCCAAATATCTATTGCCTTAAAACTCTGTTCATCTTTCAATAAATATGAATTCTTATATCCAGTACCTGTACAAACCCATAAACCTCTGCTAATAAGACTCAACTTTATTGCACATACCACAAAGTTTTCCAGAAAATTGTATTTTGCTTTAATTATATGCTTTTTTAAAAGTTGTAACTTATCCAGTGGGGGGAAAATGTTGGGTTGCATATTCACTACCCAGCCTTGCATAATAAGAAAAATGTTAATTATATAACAGCATGTTCACATTTTTTACTCGCTGGCAAGTATTGGTCTTGGCTGCTATAACTTCTCTACTAGGTACGTGCATTTTACACATTAGTTATCAGCACAGAATTTGCCTTGTCTGGTTGTGCAGCCTACACATTCCACTGTTCCAGGAGTCATTTAAGCATATAATAAATTGAGTTTCAATGAGCTGGAACCTCCCRCTTCAGCCGATTTTTTCAGCAAATTATTCTTTAGCTGTAGTTTCTGCAGGAGATTTTCCCACTCCTGAAACGATGGCTATAATGGGCACATATTTTATATGCCAATTCTAAAATCATTTAATCGGCTAGTTATTATGCATTAAGTCAGTGATGAGCAGATTTAAAATAGGTTCAAGTCACTCTACGGATATGGCAAAGAACTTTAATAGACTGTGTTTTGGAATTAAAGCCTGCTATGACAAAAACAAGGCCAATATTTTGGGGCCTTTGCCAAAGCACATGAATAAATGCTGCTTCACCATGTATTCTATGCTTTTCTGTGTTTTGATGTTCCAACAAACATCACTGGAGTATGAGGCAACTCCTGATGTTTGAGGATCAGAGAACTTCAAACTCTAGCTTGGTTTAATCGAATACATTTGCTCCTATTTATACTTGACATTCTTGAAGCCAAAGTAGATACAGGGGTGTTCATTTGAACACTGTAAAGGTTGAAGTTATATATCACTCCTTTTAAGTTCATTGTAGACTTTGTAGTGCCCTGATAAGCAATTGATGYACATATACATACTTATATAAATATATATGCATATATTATACGTATTAATATATGTGGACAGCAAATATGTCACTGTATACATATCACTAAGTATGTGTAAACACAGATAGATAACCTAATAGTTATTAAATTTGTGGGTCTATAGAGGTCATCACCCTCAAATGCCATAATTTTTTGGAAGTTATAGTTTCTAAAATGCTTCTCAAATCTATGTGGAGCAATGAAATGGTAGGAAACTACTTACAATAAGAGCTTCTCTAGTCATTATAAAACATATCACACAATGCCTTCTCCATTTTTTTCTTTTTTTTACTAATGAACTGGCTACCAGAAAATGTCCTTGGTCCTTAGTCCAAAGATGATTTCCACTGTTTATTGTTCTTCCTTATCAATTCCAGTTCCTCTTTGGGTAGAACAGAGGGATGAAAATCAGACAATATGGAATGAGTCTATCCTTCATATACTAAGGAATTCGAAGTTTTGGACCAATTGATTCATTTCAAATTTCAGTGTGTTCAAATACAAAGTAATGATGAAACCAATCTCTTTTGTGTGAATCTCCTCATTCACTTGTTCACTCAAAGTACATGTATCAAGCTCATACTCTGTGGCAGGTCATTCTGGAAGACTTGAGATATGTCCATAATCAAAGGGAATCTGTTGCTCACATAAATGTAAAAATTATGGTGATAATTAAACAAAATAAGCATACTATCATTATGTGATAAATACTGAATACAGTGAAATGAAATATAAGAACCTATAATTAGAATATGTTGCATGGAAAAACCCCATTTTAATAACAGAAAAATATTTTAGAAACAAAAAGAAATATAATTAGTTGATTTTGTGAAGAAATGTACCTAGTCAAAAAACTAATTAAAATGTTCTTAAACAACTTTAAGACTAAACCTAATGAAATGAAATGACTTTTGTTGCTATCACTTATCACATGCTTACRCTTGTATTTTCTGAGCTCATGTATACACTCATATCTAATGAGAAGCGTTTGAAATCATAGCTGCTGAACTCTGCTGACCAAACTGCTCATCTATTTCTTTATTATTGGTTGGTGTGTGGTAAATCAGTTCTTACGCTGATGTTCAGGCTGGACTGGAACTCACTATGTAACTCTCTTGTCTTGTTCTCAAGTCACAGCCATGCAAAACCTTTAGCCTCCTCAGTGCTAGTAATGATTTTAGTATTTCCCCTTATACCCAGCACAGGGTCTATATTACTGTATATTCCCCTTTTTGAGAAAAAAAAAGAAGTTTCAGTGAACAGAAAAATTCATTTCTATACTGTTTCAGACAAAGCAAGGTTGTACAGCATTGAGACTCTACATGTTTCAGTTCTGTGAAGACAGAAGAGCCAATATATACTTTCTAAATTGTTAGAGAAAAAAATACTTCCCTTCCATAGATAAGTGTTTATTTGGCAAAACCCACCCTAGAGTGAGTTTTATGACCATATTAAAATGTTGGTATAGGTGAAGTAGAAAGGTGCTGACAACGCTCTTCTCACAGAAGTAATTTCTGGAATTTGGAAATTATGCACAACTATAAAAAACAAACATATTTGCTACAAAGTAAATGTATCGAATGTTGGAATGTGCCACCACCCACGCTTCAAGGTCAGCAGAATTTTAAAACAATTTATTCTAAAGTTTCATCAAGCTATTAATGTTAAAAGGAATAGAAATATACAAAAAATCCAGAAGAACACAAAATCATGCAAAAATTTAAATAAACTTAAGGTCAGCTAAAAGTACTATAGATAGATTCTCTTTTTGAAAAAAATCTAACCAGCAGGGAAAAAAGTCTAATAAAGAAAAATAAGTAGGTAGGTCTTGCTTTAGAGAAAACACTACAAGTCAGATTACATTGTAGGTGTAAGCAGCATTCCAATAATTTTTGAATAGCTCACACAAACATTTTTCAAATTAGGTGTCATATGGACCTTGTTGAGCTCTACTTTTGAAGTATTAAATAGTACCAGGGCAGAAAATGAAAAGTTTTGAAAAGCAAACACATGAGTCAGTTGTCTCTACTTTTAAGTTTTGCAAATTGATCTTTTGAATCCATGGGAGCTTCCACTTAGCATATACATACTAAGTTTGTACTTCCCTCTCTCTCCACCTGCTCCTCGATGCCACACCCACTAAAGCTCACATTTATGCTCCTTTTGCCCTGGAAAAGTCATATATCACTTGTTTAATAATTCTACAGTACTCATAAATTTTATTTGGTATACATTGGGTTATAAGAGGATTTGAATTGTAATCTTTGCATATAACTGAGAAAGACTACAAATGAATAGCTAACTCCCATTGACTACATATTTTGTTTATGAATCAAGAAAATTGGCCTGTGTGAGTAATGAGGAATATTAYATATCTTAGTTCACTGCTGCTTTTGTTTGGGAAACATGGTAATAAAAATTTTGATGTACTTTGTTTATAAATACATCCAAATAACTCGATCAATCTAAGGCCTGAAAGGCATAGGGATGCTTTCAAATGATCCAGGAAGCATGATAAATGCTAGCTTTGAGAATTGAATGGTCCACAACATTTTGGTGCATTTTAAAAGAATTGGTAGACTCAATCCTGACTGTCATTATTATCTCTCAAACATATCCTGAATCAACATGACACATAATTTACAAGGTTTTAATATTAGGTCATATATATATATACACATACACACACACATACATGAAAGTTCTGGGGGTTTTGTTTTTATCTATTTTTGAAATGACACCAGTTTCTTCTTTTCAAATTTGCAAAATTCGAGGACTGGAATGATCCTCCTGATCATTTGTATCTTTGCTTCACCCCAGTTCTTCAAACAGAGCCTCTGGCACACAGTGGGAGTCAATAAAATTTGAGTTGATTACATAAAGGAATGAATGTGACAAAGGCTATCAACTCAACAGGCTTCTCCTAGCAGGGAAAGGAAGTAGCGACACATGGGAGGCACAGAAAATGAAAGGAAATGTTTCGGTTTATTGTAATTTCTGCATCTCCTTCTTTCCTGATCATCATGGAGTCTGTTGGAATGCTGATAAGACTAATATTGAAGAAAAAATAGGTACAGATAGATTAAAGCAAGTGACAAGATAAATCAAGCAAGTAAGCCACCGGAAGAATGACAGACAGGTTGGGCATATGGATAGACTGTTTCTATGGATTTATTCTTGCCATAKTCAGGGGAGGGAAATTCAGGAAGAAAATTCTAAAATCAGAGGGTGCTATGGTTTGAAGGAGAATTGCCTCCATAGACTCATATATTTGAATGCTTGCTCTTCAGTTGCTGAAACTATCTTGAGATGGATCAGGAAGTTTGGCCTGCTTGAAAGAGGTGTTTCATTTCATGTTTGCTTTMATTTCAAAGAGCCCAAGCCAGGCACAGCCACACTCCCACATCTCACACCTAGGCTTGTGGATCGTGTAGGAGTTCTCAGCCACTCTTCCAGACAATGACTGTCATTTGCCATGATCTTCACCAGGATGCTCATGGACAGAACATCTGCAATTGTAATCAATCCCCTCCACTTAAATGTTTTTAGGATTTTTGGTTTGTTTGTTTTGATCTTTCCATTGCTTCCTTCATCACGGTATCTCTTCCCTGCAATGGGAAAGTGACTAAGAGAAGTGAGTATTTTTAATGTAATGGATTATGAATCTGTTCTATATGTGGGCTTATATCTGGGAAATAAGTCTTAGAAACACACTGTGGTGACTGTTAGGATAAATCATTTGACATTAGAAACACAACTGAAGTGTAATGCCTTAGAAAATGCCTGTGCAAGTGGAGATTCCTAAATTTAAAACCTCATCCATTACAAGAAAAATACTAACATCTACCAGAAATGTAATATTTGTTTTATGTACTACTGGCTTTGTGGATTTGGAGAACGTGTTAGTCCCTCTGTGCCTGGGTTTCCTTTCTTATATCTATGAAATCAGGATAACCATAGTTGCCGCAGAAAAGTTTTCAGAGATGTTTAGGCAAAGTGACTCTTGTTAAATGATTTCATAAAATGGTCCATGCAATGATAAGCCAGGCAATATTAAAGATCCATTATAAAATACTGTTCTTACTCTTCTTTTTCTTCCTGCCCAGGTTCTCTTCTTCCTCCTTGATTCACTACAACTGTGGGAAAAAAATTTCCCCCAGAGAGGCTCCCTGCAGTGGCCTTTCTTAGGGTTGGAACTGGGACACTTGCATGTGAAATGTAGGGTGTTATGCACATGAGGGTTAGTCTATGATAATTTGGTGTGAAAGAAAAAACAAAAAGTCATTGATACTGTTCAATCATCATCCACAGTTCAAGAGTCTAAGAAAATGTGAATTCTAATCTTATTGTCAACCAATGGTAACTGGAGGGACTATGTGACATAATTCATCTGAACAGAATGTAACCTTACTTCTGCCCCAGAGTTGGTTTTTAGGAACCACTTATTGGTTGAGTGGCTGTTGCTGTGAGATGGCACTTAGAYGTAGTTTCAGGAGAATTACACACATTGCCATGGTCTATGAGAGGGAATGCCTAGAAGGTATTCTCTATCAAAAAATGCTCATTTTGATATGTCTGTCACCAAAAAGAATGCAAAACAATGCTGAAAAAAGTCGCTTCCAGTATTCATAACCAAAAAGCTGTTCATTCAATTTTCTGCAGCGGCACGTTCTCGAATGGTGCATAAAACATTTAACACTGTTGTACGTGGGGTTTATTAGTGCTTGCTAAGTCATTTATTCTCATGTTTGTAATCTTGCCTAAAGCATTACACTTTCTGTAAGGTACTAAAGTGACTTGGATTGCAACCAACTATGTGGTAATTAGTCAGCAGAATCTATAATAAATTGGTGAGTAGCCTTGTTATTAAAGAAAATTGTGCAGGATTCTAAATATTTATCTAAGAACATTTCTATCATCTGTCCATACTCAGAGAACTTGAGGGAATCAAGTTGCCTCATGCAAATAAAAATAATAATTAATAATATTTATAATAATGATAAACCTTAAGAATTTTTTTGTTATTACTGAGAAGAAAATTCCAGATATATACCCTGGCAAAAAGCATATCTGGAAAAGAGTGAGAAAAATAAGAAAGGGATTGATATTGTGAGTAATAAAAATGGCATTCTTTCCTAAGATTTTTCTAAGATGCCACCTATAATTTAAAACAATGATGCTTTTATTTGTGGAATTAAAGAAGAATATGGGATAGACATGATCCTAAGTCATTGTATACATGTCTGAAATTCTTTAAAGGTAGATGTTAACAGAATCCTGTACTGCTCCTAAAGGATGGTCAGAAATTGAAGCTATTAGAGGTATAGATCTCAAATAAAGCATTCAACATGAAGGGCAGGATGGAAACTCATAAAGAACAAATCAAGATAAATGGAATCAAGCTTCAGCTAGCCTCCAGACTTCCAGACAGCTAAGTCAGGGAACCTTTCTTACTGCTATCCAAGCTTTTCAAAGATGTTTTAAGTGTTGTAGTTATATGTTAGAATTATAAGTCAATGCTGTCCATGTACCTCACTTTCCATCATAACCAGAGAAGAGTTAGCCTTTCCTATCTCTCTGGTTGTATGATGAAGACCATAAATTGCAAAAAGAAAAGTGACCAAATCATGCTATCTCAATTAATTTTAGCAGTTGCACAGGAAATGAGGTCATTAAAGCATGTGCAAAATGCAGAACTTTGATAGGATACATATGGTGGCTTAAATACCTTGCCTGTCATTTACAGGAATTATCATGGAAGTGTACAGTGAAAAGCATCTTGTTGGGGGAGACTACAGTGGCCTTCCCCAACTAGGACCAGGTACTATACTGCACACATTGAAATAGAAGGATTCAATATACTGTGCATTTGTGAGGATTCCACTTCAGATACAGTAATCAGTTACTTGAGGAGAAAAACTACACATTAAGTATTGTTTCTCTGATGGATTCAGTTTACAGAGATGGTAAGATCTTTTAGTTTAAACTGATAATGAAGGTGGCTGAATTATAATGGCAAGAAAAAGCTAAAATTAATCTCCCCTAAGAGTTAGCCACATAGGTAATAATTTTACACCTAACATATAGCCTTGAGAAGTCATTAAAATCATTAATGACATGTGCCTGTTGTAATGTCAAAGAGGACAAATGTTACAATGCTTTTCTGTAGAGGATACTAAGTAGACTCCAGGGTGTATAGCTATCAGTTTCATATAAACACACATTGTGACAGAGTTGGTCATTAAGGGTAATAGAAAAAATGCAGGGAGCATCTGACATGAGAACTAGGAAAGTCAATAACTGTTAAAGTTTAGCTTGGATTTTTTTAAAGAGAGACTTATGATCCATAGGATTCAGTAGAGACTCAAAGTACAAGAGCAGGCCAAAAACTGGATACAGGGCCAATTTGACCACTTTAAACCCCAAGATCCTTCCTTTTCTGTGAACTGGGCCGATCCGAACATTGACAATGAAAGTGTGGCTTTCCTTCTGAAAAATTGCTGGGTGATTCTCAAATGCTATCCCTAAAATGTCTTAGTAGATCTCTGCTCTGAAGATTGGAACCAGATAGAAGACACTTGCTTACATAATCCTCCCTTGGCTGCCACTGAAGCTTATGTCCAAATGTGATCCAAAAGTTTGATGGAAAGAATTGTGAAATGATCAGTATTTAAAATTTATGTCCTACCATTTAATGACAATATGTGGCCATGAATAGAATATTGCTACACAATCACTCAGCAAAAAAGATGCAGTTAGGATGATTTCGAAATACTTTCCATCTAACTTGGGAATAACTGACCTAAATTTGCTATKTTCTGCATTGAAAACAAACCCACTTCTTTTCTTAAAATATATTGGATGAGATTCATATACAAATCAATTATTGTTTTCTATGGATTTTCCACAAACATTTCCTTATTATAATATTTAACACAAAATTTGTTTGTGAACTATGGAAAACTGTATCATATAAATATCAGAATAGGGCAGTGGTGACCCTAATCACTGGCCTTATTTCATAGACTAATCCAGTCAGGACATGGGCCAAGAGAAACAAAATATACCACATTAGCAAGAATCTATTTTTAATCTTTAAGGTCAAGATATTTGAGTGATGGCACTAGAAAAAAGTATTTTCTTTTATTAATTCACATTATCAAGGAAATAGTCTCCCACATCTTAAAATCCAGCATCACTAATTATCTGTAGTGTAGGAATTACAACCAATTGAAAATGATGTTGTAGTCCAGGAGCAAAAACTGCACATTTCTTTATTGAGCAAGGAAGAATATCATATTAAAAGCTTAATACAAGATTTATCTAAATTTACATTTCGTGTAAATATTGATAGTCATATCAGAAGGTCAGTGTGAGAGCTGTGGAGAAAGTGAACTTTATCTAAGGCAAAAGTTTGAAGGTGTATCTCAAGAAGGCTAAGTAATTGTCACTGGGATTCTAGCTTTATCAACTCTGAAGCCTACCGCTATGAGCAACCTCTATTTACCTTAATTTTATCAACTCTAAAATGCATACCCTATGGAGAACTCATTCCTCATGGTGTTAGTGTAAGGATGAATGAAGGTCATGCAAGCGGACTCTATAATATTAAAAAGTAGCCATTATATTTAGTTATAAATTTCATTACRTAAGTGGGTTTCAGGGACATATGTATATTAATTTTCAAAAGGAGTCAAACTAGTGTTAACACGTGAGTGAATTAAGAGAGCCATCATTAATATGCCCATTTGCATTTACCTGCTTGTCAAGGACTTGCTTACTAAATAAGATAACCCATTTATCAGACCTCTCTAATTAATAACAACACAGTTCCTCTCCGTGTGCTCATTCATCAGATATATAACATTAGTGGCAAAATGGCACGACATGACATAAAATTACAACATTAACAGTCACTGAATAAATAAAACCCGAAGCAAAAATCTTTCCTGGTGCCAAGAAGAGAAAAGCAGAGATGGGGATTGATATTTCAGAATTGTGGGCAGAACAGTAAATCATACAGCATTGCAAAGTGCTGGAGAGGATTCCTTTCCAAAATGAAAACATGAAATATTGGTGGGGACACACAGTCCTGCTATTTCATTGTGAATGACACAGTGCATCTAATAAAGAAGCTGATTTATTGAAAACCTTATCACATTTTAAAGTGAGGTGTTTACACTCATTCTCTTTACCCTGTAGAGAACGTACACTGTTGTGCCAAAGAAGGATGGATCTTTATTGAAGCAAAAATCAATTTCTTCTCTATAGACAGTAGGAAACTCAGCTTCCTAACCTAAATGCAGTTTTCAGCATATGTAGTATTGACAGCTCAGGCTCATGTTGAAAAAAGTAAATCAGTTTTCATAACTCATGGTCATAGTCACTTGAGTAATTTATAATTGTGGGATCTCTTGTTGCATACTGTGTCTTTGCTTAGCTCATAACAGATACAGTTATCTCTGCTCTTACAKAGAGTCATGGTATACACAATGGTAAGAGGCGGGATGTAGTGGTGAGAGGAAATACCCCCACTTCTCACTATTTGTGCCTTCTGCTATAGAACTCCTGATGTCTTGGCTTAGGTGTCTTGATTTTATAGGCTCTAAAAAAGTAATCCAGCACAACTTTTTATTATAAATGATTGTGAGAATACAGTAAATATTTTTAATTAATAAAACAATAGTATAAAAATTAGTTTTTGTTATTTTTATCTGGAGGCCAAACACTCACTGTTCACCTTGAAGTAATTTTTCCTTGCCCCTTTTCCCTTTCAAACATGAATCAAAAGAAATATGTTTGAATTTTGCTGGCAATATGATTAATTTGGAAAACAGTGATCCAAGGAGAATTAAATATCTAAAGCTTTCTATTTTAAATATTCATTTACTTAGTTATTGATAAACATCTTGCATTAATTTCCATGAAAGAATGATATATAACAATTGAAATATAAACAAATGATGGCCCTCAAGGGGAAAACTGTGACATATTTTTCTAATTGATCTTGTGAATCATCACAACTGAATGGACTTACTTAAAATATTGAGGTGTTATGCCTCCGCTGCTCAGATTTCTGTGTTTGTGATGCAATAAGGAAGATACCTTGTTATTTTAACTCATGCGTTTAGTTTCAGGACACACTATTTGGCCTCATTGCTTTKCCCTGTAGAGAAGCACAACATTAGGCAGGGGACTTGCAATAAGGCAAATCTGCTTGGCTCATGAAAACTAAAAAGGAAAGAATGTATAACTGTGTACCAGTATCCCCTTGAAGAGATAGCCAACAGATGCTAAAGCGTCTCTCACATCCTAGTGGCATCCTAGGCTGGAGATCAGGTGTTTAGCATATGGTTAATTTAAAGATATAAACCATACAACGTTCAAAACAAAACATGTATGTGGAGGTTTCAGAGCTGTCTTA
>BDUI01000443.1:188198-212096 GCA_002335545.1 Apodemus speciosus | reverse complement strand
TTCCCATTTAAGAAATATTTTTAGATTTGATTATGATAATGGCACAAAACTTTGTAAAACTATAGAGAATAGTTGTATCAAATAATTTTAAAATCCGTTCATTTTCATCATCAGAACTTTTTCTCAATAAAAGAAATTAAAGGGATATATGTAAAACAAAGCAAAGAAGTAGAAAATGTGCCAAACAGTAGATATTAGAAAAATATTGAAAAAATTCATAGATGTAATAATTAATTTAGAGGTTTTTATGTAAAATTTATTTTTTGAAACAATGTCTGAAATAAAATATCACTTTTGCTACTTATTATAATATTTTGCTTTATACACATTTGCTTAACCTACCCATATGTAGGTTTAGATTGTGAAAACATTTCAACTCATCTTGCTGAAAATTTTCATAACAAAAGTATTTACTGAGTTATTAGAAAACATTATTAGCTAGTACTTGTGAAAACTTTTATTAAAATGGATCTTCAAGGAAATGACTTCAATATTTAAGTGACATAATGATCAGGCTGGGCTTACAGCTCAGGTGTAATAGGCAAGCTCAGGAATCCCTATTATGAGCATGTCTTTCAACACTGATGCCTACTCCCAAGAAACAAAGGGCAATTGTTCCAAATTTTATGTAAATATTGTCCTGTTTGTTGAGATATTAAATCCACTTTAATTTAGCCAGATAAAGAAGAATGACACTTGATTGTATTGAATGTTTTGTTAAAAGTTTTAATAATTACAACACAGAAAAATTAATAAGTGGAAATATATTGATTTCTTATTTTTGCTGATGAACCAAGGCTTCTCATAAAAAAATTGCAAGATTTAATAAGATTTTGTTAGATGGTTGGATAAAAGTAAAGCACAAAAGCATCCTGAACCGTCCCTCAACTCATATAAGTCCAAGTCCTGATAAACAATCTCATTCACAGTAATGAAATTCTATAAATTTTAAGAATATCCCAAAAGGAATGTACTGTACAAACATATGCACACATTAAAAATATCAGTTTTCAAAATATATACTATATAAATTCAATACAATTCTTCCTGAATCTTTATAGAAAGGGTATTTTTTATAGAGCATTGGGTAATATTCCTCTTCTTAAAATTCGAATAAAAGAAAAAACAACAGGAAATAAACAAATAAAGCAGGAAAGAGAGAGCTAAGACATTGTTACTTTTCCATGTAAGTCAATAGACAAAAACATCTTGGAAGCATCCTGTGAAGCAGCATTGTTGTGAGGAAATACACATAGACCATAAGAACAGCATCAAGAAMCTAAATCCGCTTCCCCGGAAGRCTAGCAYTTTATTCAGTCTTGGGAAGATTGTTCAGCATGTAAATGAGTTTGTTGCACAAACTTGGGAATTTGAGTTTAAATCACSGWCATATATGTAAAGAGATGGGCATATGTTTTGTTGAGCTTCTAACCTTATAGCTCTCGGGAACAAAGTCAGAATGGTGGCCCATACTTGAAAGCCAAAAACCTAATTCAAGTTTCAGTAATAGGCTTAATTCAAGGGTATTAGAAGGAAGTGATAGCACAGGATTGCCCAAACCATCAACTGGCCTCTGGCTATAGTCAGAGGCACATGCTCGTAGAATACACATAGGGCACACACACACACACACACACACACACACACACACACACATTCATAAAAATAAATACTCAAAGCTGCTATATTTATAGAATGAGTAGTTTAACATCAAATTTAAGCAATGAGAAATATCAAACCCCTTATAGTAAAGACATACTAATCAAGTATTATGCAATTAATATTTGGAAAAAATGTGTTGTTACAATTTTCATGTTTAGGCAAAATAGAGAATTAGATCAGAAGACTTAAGGTTATCTACCTTTACATTTGCTAAGATAACAAGAACACAGTCCTTAAGTATAAAAAGTATGARCAAATATTTCAGAGGCGTAAACATATATGCAACTAACAGTCTCAACATTACAGGAAAGGAAAGTGGTAAATAATTATCTTCTGGAAATACCTGTGCAGAAAAAAWTTAGTAACTSTGAATATTTTWCCTATATGGAGCCTTTGGAGACCAGAAGAAGACATTAGATATCCTAAACTGGGGCTAAAGATATTTGTGAGCCCCCGTGTGGGTGTTGGATTCCAAATCTGGATCCTTTGYGAAAACAGTAAGGACTCATAACTGCTGAATACTTTTGCCAACTCATAGYAGAAATTTTAAATGAACTGTAACTAACTCAAGGAATGAATGTAGGAAAAAGGAGGTACACAAACATGCATGAGCCAATATGCAACATCACTTGAGGAAGTAGATTGGAAATTTACATGCATACATACTTGAACATGATTTCATAAAATTAAACATCTAATATATGAGAGAATCTCCTTGCCTTATTTTCTGTGGAAAACAGAGTCTGGACAAGTTTCTCTACTAGTAGTTTAGGGATTAAAATTCTGGAGCCATGAGACTGAAAGGAAATAAATGGTCTAAAGAAAATAATGCTTGAAAGGAATGGATAGCTGTAGTGAAACTTTGGTTTCTGTAAAAAAAATCAGAAAGTTACAGGAATGTTTGTTTGGGGGTTTTGTTGGGTTTTGTTTTATTTTGTTTTGTTTGCTTTTTTATCCCAGGTGTGGGATATGAGGGTGTTTTAGATTTTTCACAGAAGCTGCCTTATAATCTTGCATGGGTGTGATTTTGCCAGCTACAGATAGTTTCTGCAAGTATACAATGTTTGGAAATCTGGGGACACTTGAAAGGGTATATAAATGCTAGGGCCCTCGAGAGGGGCTGTGGCTGCTGCTGGTGCTCCTCCTCTTCCTGCTGCTGCTGTTGATGGATGCTGGTCATTGTTGTTGTTTGTCAAATACTCATGTACAAAGGAGATGTGAAGGAATTGGAGATTGCCCCAAGGTATTCAATGTCTCTAATCAGCAGGAAGAAATCGAATGAAATTAATGCTCCCTTACCCTTCTAACTTTCTTTCTCTCCTACCTAGTGTTGGGGAGTTGGAAAAGTAAAATAGGGGTGAAATGGCGGTAGAAAATGTAACCAACAAAGTAAAGAGAAGTCTAGTTATAAATGGCACCAAACATGGGGCTGAGCAGAATTGAAATTTGATTTCAAATGCCATAAAGGAAATAGCATGGGAAGAAGGATGGGTATTCTAATTTAGGACATCACTAAAATTTAGTTGTGGCTGCTGCTGCTCCGTATCCTTCTGCTGCTGAGGCTGCTGTGGGTTGCTGGTTGCTTCTGCTATAGTTGTATGTCAAGTGGTCATACACAAAGTGGTAAGAGTAGAAACCGGATATACTGACAGCAAAGATCAAACTTGCCTGACGAAACTCCATATTCCTAATTGGCAGGAAGTATTCTAGTGATATCAATAGCCCCCCCCCCTTTCTTCTACCCAGTACTGGGGGGTTGAAAGGGTAGAATAGGGGTAGAGAAGTTAGTAGAAAAAGGTAACCACAAAGTTCCAGTTATAGGTAAATGTGTTCCTGACCTACTCCAGCCTTGTGGGAAACAGAGCTTCTTCCACACCACCAAGTGGTATCAATACAGTTGTTTGTATTACACTATGAATAGGCATAGTAGCTGTTAAAAAGGTGCAAAATTGATTTGTCTTCTTTGTTTCCATGCTTACATTAGTTCACACCCACAAGATACCTTGGTGCAATACTGACACAAATACTAATTGGAATTAAGGACCATTGTAGGAGATAAAAATTCATGCCTGATACTGCCAGGTCACCAAGAACTTGAGAATAGATAGACCATGGACCTCGGGCAAAATCAAGTATTACCCCATTCTCCTAAATGAACATTGCAATATAATGGCATGTAACAACATTCGATACCCTTGTATCCATGTCATCCTCAGCCATTATCAGAGAGGCCTCCTGCTGTAGTAAATAAGAACAAATAGAGATGCACAATTGGAGAATATGCAGACACTGAGAAACCTTGGAACACCGAGTCCTAATTGGAATGTATATATCCAATACCTTCCCTGAGGACTCAAGATAATCTGCAGAGGAGGAAGCAAAGTGATTTTAAGAGTCAAAGGAGATGGAAGAAACCAAGACAGCAAGGACTTCTAGATAAAGCAAGACTGATGCACAACTGAACTCACAGAGACTACAGCAACATGCAAAGGACATGCATAAAACTTGCACAGGTTYAGGCCAAATGAGGTTCCAGTGTTGAGGGAGGAATTGGACACAAGTGCCCATCCCTAATCCAGAAGCTATCTCTAATTGATAAGTATTAACTAAGGAGACATTAGTTTTCTCTAATGGAGTCTCACTGGATATACAAACCACGCTTACAGGCACCAGCACCATACGGCCAACACAAAATAAATTCAATAATAAATTTTGTAGTTTTTTTTGTCTCATAATGCTTTGTCTGGACATTTATTGTTAAATATACATGTATTTTGGTTATGCATTATGGTTTCTGATTTTGTTTTAATAAAATTCCTGAGAGTGCAAATGTGTTTGTGTCAGTGTCTATGTGGGTTCCTTCTGGTTTTGATCCTTTGGAATTTTGTTTGTTTCGTCCACGTCTTGCTTTTCTTGAGAACTTCAAAAGCTTGGTGAGTACAAAATCTGTGTGGTGTAACTGTTCATATTGAAAAACAATTTGAAATAAAGTGAAATAAAGTGAAAACATATATTTACATATATGTATATGTTACTTATATTCTGGGATTGCCATATTGCCATACTATATAAAATTATATACAAACTAATAAAAGTCTGCTGGAAGACAGGAATGGTATGTACATAAAATACTACTGAAGAAGAAAACCAATTTTAAGTGAAAGATAGATAGATGGATAGATAGAGAGAGAGATAGATGTAGATACATAGATACTATGTGTAAGTTCATACTTTAGTGTATATATGTATATATATGTGTGTGTGTGTGTGTGTGTGTGTGTGTAGTATATATCACAATAGATAGGTGTCTTCATATTTATCATTACATACATGGAATTATATATAGTAAAAGTTACTGAGAAAGAGATATCTAGAAAGTAAGACTGTTCTAAAGCAAAGACAACCATTGACCTCTGCATTGTTCATATATTAAAGAATGTTTTAAAGTTGCAGTATTTTCAAGTCATTTAAGATGATGCTAATAACCCTGACAGTTTCATACCCTTTACCCCAGTAGTCCTGCAGGAAAACTTCTGATCTCGCACGGCCTACATAATTTCACTGCATGTGCTGTACGTAGGTAGGATGAGCCTCCTCAAGGCCTATTTCTTCATTGAATTCCTCCTGCTACTCAAATGATAAGAAAAACCATTTACTAGTTCCAAATCTTACCCAGTTTATCCAAAGCCTGGTGAAAATTTAGTTTGTCATCTTTCAAGCCATACTGTTTTGTGTCTCTCTGTACTTTATGTATATATCTTAAACGTTGTCCCTCAACATTACCCTGATTCACACCAAATCAATACACTTACTGAGCCAAACCATACATGAAGATTCCTGTTGATTCTTGGATTACTGTAATTCTTTCAAATAAAATAGTCCATGGATTCGATTTCAACACTCCATGTCATTCACTTCCTCTAAACTACTACTTCTTTGCAAATTAAAGGATTCAACCCCAGCCTTATTCTTTGATTCATTTCTGGGAATACTCATTGAAGGTCAGAGGGATTTAGAAATAATGATGCTTGTGGAAACTATGTTGATAATAGCAAATATCTGGATGACGTAATAAAATCATAGAATAATACCAAAATTAAAAAAAAAGACACTAAAATCATGTTGTAGATGGTGATAGGAGCTCACAGTAAAAGTAATGCTTATCTTTAAACTGAGAAAAAAAAGACTTCAAAACACAGTAATTCTTAAATTGGTGGAGTTGTGTATTCTGCAGCACTGCAGATATATAATTTGTAAGGAAATGTTGTAATTAGTCTCACAGGGTGGTTTCTTAGAATATTCTTTATGAATGAATGATGGTATCACTGCCAAGGCCATATTTGTGAAAAGCAATTTAAAGATACTTTAAAGCAAAGAAAGGAAGTTGGGTGTTTCACGCTGTTCGGTTGGGGTGGTTTATGTACAAAACACAAAGTGTGTTTGTAACAAGCAGGCCACACTCTCCATGGGAGCTTTCCTAAGTTTGGTTCCCTTAGTCTGAACTTTGCGTCRATTATTAATTACTGTCATTTATGACTTAGAAAATAGATTTCCTTATGCTTCTGGAGTACAGTATGCTCTGTTGCCAGTTAAAGGTAAACGGTGCTTGCCATTTACAATAGCATTTAAAATGTTAAAATATGAATCCAAGTACAATGCTAACGCATTAGTCTTTTGTAAACTTTGTTGTTGTTTTCTAGAAAAAAATGTATAATAAGCAAAGTACCAACATTACTGGTCTCCTTTTCCACTAGTGGTATTGATGTTGCAAAGTTATATACAATAAAATGCAAGAAGGGTTTTCTGTTGGATATGGAGAAGTTTATTTCTATGATATTAAGGATAGGTGTAACCAGTAACTTCTCGTTCTACTTTCATCTTTCCTTGAGCATAGATATAAAGCCTAAAGCTTTTAAAGAAGTCATGAGAGAGGGACCAAGGGGAATACAGATATTAAACAGATATGCTTATGTTATTAAAAGTATTAAAAATTATATAAGTGCCTCACAGGAAAACTGTAGGGTCTCCAGATAGTATCAAATCATTTGCTCTAGTAAATAATAAATATATTTAGTTAATTAAATAATGTGGCTGAGTGTATTCTCATGGTAAATATTCAAACACTATGAAAGTAAAATACATAGCATTAAACTGTCCTAACCTAGCTGAAAGGCCCTGTCAATGGGAAGCAGTATAAGTAGAATACTCTTGTTTTAAAAATTCTGTTTAGTTACTATAAACACAATATTGAATATGCATGTAGAACTATAATCATATGGTTTAATTTTATATTGTTCAAACAGAAATGATGGCATATGTCCTGTTTGTCAACATTGTTTTATCACTTMTAAATGATCTCTCATATGTGATCATACAGTATTTCTTTATTTTAATTTGCTATTTTATAAGCCATAGTGTGGTATCAGTGTATATTTAAATATTCTTGATTGGAGGGAATATAGGTACTATTTAGTTTTGCTCTTAAAATGCTGCTATATTATAATTTCAAATGCATGAGCTTTCATSCATATGTGTAAAATTGCATGTGACTAAATGCATAGTAATATAATTTTAGGTGGATGAGTAGATAAGTAAATTGTGATTTTTGGTAGTTACAGTCAAATTGTCTGTACATTTTTACTGGTAATAGATACTATGTTTTCCTGGAAATTTAACTAAAATTAATACTGTCAACCATTTCTGGTTATATTCTGAAAAAAATGTAGTAAGCACAAAAATTCCTCATTTAATTTGCACATCTTGATTACTCAAGGGTCTTTTGTGCATCAGAATCTTCACTGTTTGCCCTTTACTCCATGTGATTGTTTGTGTCTGTATTTATTAGCATGTCTCCATGTTTCTATGATGCAGGTGCATACCTGTCTTCATACTTATGGGATGCAGAAGCCAGAGGCTCACCCTACCATCACATTTCAGTTCAAGTTTCTCAGGAAACACCTAGGTGTTGTTCTCACCTACCCCTCTGTCTCTCTGTCTGTCTCTCTGTCTATGTCTGGGTCTCTGTCTCTGTCTCTCTCCTTTTATTTTCTTACTTTTTGAGACAGGGTCACAGTATTCCACAAGTTCTTGATGCTTGCCTGTTAGGGTAAGGTGCCTGTCCACCTATCCCAGGGATCTGGCTGTGTCTGTTTCCCAGTACTGAGATTTAAATTTGAGTTAGCACGCCCAAGTTTTTACATAGGCTCAGTAATCAGACTCAGCTACTCATGTTTGCACCACAAGCACCTCATTCACTAAACAAGGTTCCTAGGCCTATAGTGTCTGTTTCCTAGAAGGAGATACATATTTTATCCAAATCTGTAGATTAAATGTTATAATTATTTATTTTCTCATTTAGTCTTTAAATTGTACATAGCTTATTGATTTTTAACAAGTCTTTGGGTCCCTTGTCAGCTTAAGCAGCCTTGTTCTTATAACTAATGTCCTGAATATTTATTCATAACTTCTTTCACAAGATTTGGTAACTTTATTCTTCATATTTTAGGTATCTGTGGAATATGTTGTATATATTATTAACTGAAGATTCTAACATTCCTGCATTAATTTTTAAGCCTATGCAATTTTAGTCCATGGAGTATTATTTTTTCTTTATTGTTTCATGTGCATTTGCATGCATGCCATTATCAAGTATTTCTGAGATCCAGAAAATTGTAATTAAACAACAAACTTGTAGGTCATTATCATACATCAGTATTTCTTATTAAGAAATAGTGGACAATGATCAACCTGGATAGACATGTATCTGGTTTCCTCATTACTCTCATCTCTCCTGAGAATGTTGTTCTTTTGTTCTATGTGTTTGCATCCATAAAGTGTAGATAAAATTGTCAATGCTTTTAAGATTTCCACTAGGACCTTAATTTTCAATTCCTGAAAATTTCTATTATTGATATATTTTCTCCAGATGCTTATGATATTTTGACCTAAAAATGGCCTTATAGAAGACATATTAATGGTTCCTTTGTGTTTTATATATCTTATTCTGTATATTTTTGTTTTTCTTAATATTTACACGTATCTTTTAAATCTATGTTTGCTATTGTTTTACAGAACGACTATATGTGGTAAGAATTTTTAGTAATGGTACTGAATCTTTTCTTCTTTTTGGCTTTTGACTTTGCTGTGTCTTAGTGTAGAGTTTTTAAGCATCATTCTTTTGTCATTCAGCATTCAGAGGGTCTCATTATTCAGTTGTGATGCACAGCGTTATATCTTTTTATAGAACAGAGTTTATTTGGGGCATAGGAAGGGGAGTTAAGAGGGTAGCAGAGAAGTAGAGGCCAGTCATGACCACGTGGAAAGAGGGGGCAAGGGAAGTGGGAAGGGAAGAGCCCAAGAGGGCAAGAGAGATGCAAATGGGAAGCAAGAGAAAGAGAGCACAGTGTTATTCTTTGTTGTGCATTATTTTTTTTTTTAATTTTAAGAAGTACATTTTCTCATCTGCCCAGGTTTAATGCTGCTTCTGCAAACCATGTCCTGTGAAGTTCTGGTTTCCAGTATTGTAGGGGACAGTTATTATTCCTGTATCCTAGGGACCAGTTGGTCTTCCTTTTCTGCGAGTAGCTGTGACCAATGCCTATTGCCCCTTTCTATGTTCCGCAGCACATGGACTACAGAATTGCCTTCACGCCCAGCTTTGATGTGTATGTGAGCATCCGACTCAAACTCTGCTGCTTGTACAGCAAGCACACCGCCAACTGGGCCACCTCTTTCCATGCGCTTGCTAATTTTTAACTGTGTCAATATTTGTGTTTGAGATCCCATGTAGACTTCCTTTCAAGTACTTTTCCTATTGACTGAAAACTGCTTTTGTTGAATATAAGTGTTTTACAGGATCGTTAGGAAATGGAACAAGCTAGTAATTTGACTGTGGAAGTCACTAAGTCCCTCAAGACTAATGCTATCTATCAGTTGTGTTTTTTTTTTTTTAATCCTAGATAAAGATAGATTCGGTTCAGAGAAAATAATATTCTGGTGTTTAGTTTGAAATGGGAAGAAACTGAGGCTTCAATCCAGCCAGCTGGACTTAGCAGGAATATTTCCACAAACATGCTTACGGTGGCCAGAGACACTTGTGTTGCTCTTCATATCCTTTGTCTCAGAGGACAGGAATGCCGTCAAACCTGCCATTGGAGTCATTTTGAGGATTAGGATTTTGGAGTCATGAAAGCATGCCTATTTCCCATATTACTGCAGCAGCCAAGTGGTGGTAAGAAAAAGATCTCCACTCATGCCAGATTATATTTTTTCCAGGTTAGCTGTGAGAGTTTGTCACTATATGTAAAATATATATTATTTTATATAATTATTATTTGTCCCATATTGCTTGCTTGTAGAGTGATCATTTACCTTATACTATTTCATTGGATGGACCTTAATGTTATAAACATTCTTTTAAAAATGTTAACATTTAGGAGCACTAATTAGCTATAAGCTTGAATAGAGGAAACATTATTTTTTGGGAGAAAATGCAGACATAGGGTAGTTCCATCTTACCTACTTTTATCACTGAGACTGATCTCTTACGTGAGTACACCTCAATGAAACCTTTAAGCTGCACAAACTTAAGAATGTAGAAAAAACAATAATAAAGCAAATCCAGCTTTTAGGTCTTGGTCCAGTACACCGTCTCATCTAGATGCAAATACAGGTTATTGACAATACYGTGTCTAGCTCAGATTTTTTAAACCTGAGTGTTTGTGATCAAACAAACAAGCATTTTCATGTGATATAAAGGAATTCACAGTTTAGGTAACAGCTTTGGATAGCTACTTGAGAAAGCTGGAGAGGCACTGCTCACAAAGCGATGACTTACAGACAACCACAGAGACAGAAATTTTATTGGGAATACGAATGCATTTTCTTTTCTATCATTTTGAGCATCCTAAAGATTTTTACAGGCAAGGGTCAGTTTAGGAGTCTGCAGAACAGATTCAGTGTCTTGATAGAACTGATTCATTTCTTCCATGGTTGATTTGAGTCATTTTTCTACAGTAAACAAAATAAATAGGCCAATAGTGCAGATGGCTTGGCATGAGAGCATTGTACTGTCTAAACTAGACTAATCGGTTAGCTTCTAATCCATTTTATGAGTTTAACCTATAGAATCATTTAAAAAGATCAATTGGATTTCCAATTTTCCAGGTCCTTTTTTCCCTGAATCTTATCATCATTTTGATTGTACTAAGCACTTAAAAATGAGTAAGATAAACTACAATAATTTTAGAATGATGACAATATATATACATCACCTATTTTAGAGAGCACATGTATCTCTTTATTTCCCCCAATAATGAACTAGAAAAACTACAAAACTGTTTTTTAAACATTCAAGAACAAAGGATTYTGGGCTGCTTCTGCTCACTGGAGCTGTAGTCAGATGCCAGGAATGAGAGGTTCATTCACCTATTTAAAAGCTGCATGACTTTAGGCAACTTTTTGTAAACCCTTTCTGCCAATTTCTCTCCCAGCCTGTGAAGCACAGATAACAATACCAGTCACTCCACAGGGCTGGGGGGAGCAGAGTGGTACACAAAGCACATGAGCAAAGTGAAAAGAATAAGGGCTGAGTAAATGTTAGGTATGATAATTTTGCTTGTATGCATTAAGCTCTGTTCATTTCCACATTTTACAGTAAGGATAATGGACAAGTTTGACACATGTTAAGCAGATTTTGTTTTGACAAATACTTAAACCTGGCAAGGAAACATCACCCAAAAGATGGATTTGGTTTTCTGTCTATTTTTGTTCTCCTCTAAACCAGTGTAATGTAGAGAACTAAAGAAGAAAACAAACCTTTTCATTTGGTTTTCAGGTTTAATCAAGTCTGTGAAAATTAGGTCAGCCTTTTGGAAAGAGAAGGTATGTCTAAGACAAATAAACAATTGATTAGCAAGTCAAAAGAAACATCAACTCTTTTATTGTGTGATCTTTTTAATTGCAAGTTAAGGTAGACATGATCAAAGAAAGGGAGAATTTAGGTTCAGAAATTTTTCTTATCCTTAATTATAATACAGAAACATGCACACTTGGTCACTTCCCATCATAAACAGGCAAACTGTGCTTCACATTCAGTTCACATTGATTGGATCCTTTGATTTTGATTATGTTCTTTCTGTTGTTTTCATTCTTTCCAAATAGAATTACTGAATACTGAAGCTTTAAGAAGGGCTAATGATTCTGTCTACATCCACTGACTGCATAAAAAGTCAGGCATATAAATAATTTCTTTTCCATGTTGTTTTTTAATTATTAAACAGTTATGCATGAATAGCTGGTGTTCTGTAGAATTTGATGGACTGCTTTTCATAGTATCTTGATAGCACAAACTTTTATTTGATCTTCTTAAATTTTCTTTGTCGGGAATATTTATTATTGATAGATGATAACTAGCTTCTTCATTATAGTTTTAACACTTGAGTTTGTGGCAACAGAGCCTAAATCCTGTCAGAATGACTTATACCAAATCACTATACTAACTGCATTTGACACAGTAACCATCAAAACCAATTGAGTTTGAAGGGTAGGGTAAAACAGAAAGAAGGTTTTTTTATATACTTATACCTTACCATTTCTTTAAAATGTAATCTTTACAACATGAATGCATGTAACATGGAGTCATTTAAAATCTATGTTGTAATTATTTCATCAAAACTATATACATTTTTTAAAAAAAACTGCAGGGGTTTGAGATATGGCTTAGCATTTACAAGTGTTTCTGCTCAGACAGAAGCCACTAGTTCAGTGCAGAAAACCTGTATGTTGGCTCAATATTATGTAAATCTTTTTTATAATCTCTYCTGATCTCTGAAGATACTAGATATATAGGAGGCACACATACATACACTCAGGCAAAACATCCAAACAACATGAAAGTAAATACATATATATTTAGAATGAAAAACCTCCAATTCTGGCTAGGTAGTGTTGGCACATGCCATTTATTTCAGTACTTGGGAGACAGAGGCAAGTGAATCTCCATGATGTTAAGGCCACCATGGTCTACAGAAAGAGCTGCAGAGCACACAGAGTTGTCACACAGAGAAACTGGATCTCAAAAAAAAAATCAAAACACCCTTCAATTCTACCATTTCTATTCTAAATGTAGCATTGCTCACATACTAACTTATTCCATTGTACTTTTCTCTGTGCTTCACAGCAAGTTTACAAACTTCATGAATGTGTGACTCTTTGTCTATATCCTCTCCTGATAAGAACCTAGTCAAAACAAGGAAACTGTTTGTAAGTTTTATAAAGGTGCTCTCACTTTGGAGACAATTGTATTAGGAACTCTACAGATCTAGTTCCTATTAAACAAAAATAATATAATACATAGGAAACAAGTTTTTAAAAACAGCCAACCACTTAATATCTTTGAAATTGATTTGCCAGCATAGAATCACTGACAAAAATATTTGCTGAGAAAATTTTACTTCCTTTGGTAAAGCAGTGAGTGTGGTTTTTAAAGCATATATTATCCCTAGAACTCCACCTCTATTGATGCTTCAGGAAAATTCCATTCTTGGCACCAGTGGCCCATGAATCAAGACCTCCTCATTCTTTTGTGACCTCCAGAAACCAGAGAGCCCTACCTATAACAGCTTTCCATATCTACCTAACGTTCCTCACATGGAATGAAACAAAGRCATAACCCACATAAAACCATGAATGGTGATTAAACCCAATAATATCATTAACAACCCCCAAAATAACACACCAATTCAAATGAATCAAGCAATTTGTAACAGACCACATGCTATTATTTTCTTAAGTACCACACAATAAAGTAGATTTATTCTTAATGACTACAAACAATACATGTAGCAGTCTACCATTTATACACAGATGTATGAGTGCTGATGTATAAACAGGTAGAAGGACTAGCAAGCTGATGCTGTAGTGTCCTATGTATACATGATAATTTTAACATTCACTAGAATCACAGTAGTTACCTGGGAGGAAGGGAGCCATCTGACTTGATGATGCTTATATGATGTTTAATTCTCCTGTAAAGTTACAGAAACCCTTAACCTTCTACCATGTGTACATATCACTATCTCATAACTAATGAAAAGAAAGCAATTGCATAATAAAATAGAATTCTCTTTGAACAGTAAAATCTCTCCCCTACTTTTAAAATTTATGTTTGGATGTTTTATTTGTGTGCATTACACAAGTCTGTTGCCTAGAGTGTGGAGAAGAAGGTTTAGGTCTTTTAGGACTGTGAAATATCACTACGGGGGGGTGGGTGTAAGGTACCATGTCAGTGTAAGAAATTGAACTCAGGTTCTATGGCAGACCAGTTACTACATTTAAACACTGAATTATCTCTCTAGCCTGCCCTCCCACACATATTTTCAAAGACATGTTCTCCAGAGAAACATGGGGGAAAAAAGGAAGAGCAGAAATGGCCCAGAAGGATCCCAAGAATTCTTCAGCATTGATAGAGTAGCTGAAAGAGGTCTAGGACCAGACCAAGGAGTCATTGCAATGAACATTTGCAAAGAAGAATGGACAAAATGGTATAATGTGGGACATACTGTGACACATCACAGCCTCCATAAAAAGATATTGTTTTTCTCTGTAGGAGAAGAAGGTTACAAAGGAGAATGGCAGCTACAAGGGGAGGAGGAAATGAATGGTATTGGGGTGCATGATGGGAAACTCACAAAGAGCTAGTAAAAACGTTAAAGAGATAGAAATTACAAGCATGTGAGTGAATTCAACTGAATAATTAATAGACTAGCAATGAAAGTTTTTAAAACATAATTATATAGAGAGAATTGTACAAAATAATAACAAAAATGAAGGATGATATAGAATCAACACATTCTAAGTTCTTAGCTTTATTTAGGGTAGGATCAAAGTACTGCTGTATGTTAGTGAGTTTTACCTGCAACCAACATTAAACTAATCAGAAGGGAATAGCAACAATCAAAAAATTCTGAACTTGAAAATATCAAGTGATTCATAAATTTAATTCTAGGAGAATACACTATTGAAATGCACAAACATGCACAAATAAGGTTCATACAGCACTCACAGTTACTTTTTGTGTACTTCATCAGCAGTGGCAGAGAAAATTTGTTAACAGTTCACATACAATATGCTACAATGAGAATTAAAGAGCTGTGTGCTTATGTAAAATATTCCTCCCTAACCTACTGTTATGCTAAAAAAATTCACAAAAGTAAAGTTTATAAATAAAACTAATCTTTGGAAAAATATTAGGGGTGAATACAGTGGTCCCTTGTAAGTCTGAACTACTGGTTACTGTACTATGTACAAAGATTTGTAAAGTTTGTATGAAAAAGAAATGAAAAGAAAAGGAGAGAAGAAAAGAGAAAAGAAAAGAAAAGACAAGAAAAGAAAAGAAAAGAAAAGAAAAAAGAAAACAAAAGAAAAGAAACTTCCATTTGGTCTTTAACGGCTGAACCAAGGAGCAGGTTTTTCTCTTAGGAGATAGTACTTATCAAGGTAAACAGAGCACTCCTCATGATAAAGAATGTTTAATTTGAGTCTTCCTGAGAAAGCATATGATGTACTCATAGTTAGATRGGATGGAGGCAGTTTGAATAAGAAATAATGGTTGAGAACACAATAAATCAAAAGTCAAATCTATCATTGGTTTTTAGATAGTACCATTCATACATTGATGATCAGGCTGTAGACCTAAACACTGATAAGCATGAATGCAAATCTTTCATAGATAAATTTTAAAATAGATAAAAAAATAAAAAACATGCACCTCACTACCTTCCTTTAATAAAATCATAGGCAACTAACAGGAAAATATTAAAGAAAATGCTCAATCCTGAACAGCAGCAGAACACAAGACTGGTCCATACAATAGGAAGCTTTCAAGCTTGACCTAAAGACACCACTCACAGTTAATTAAATACAGCATCTGCTCCAGACAAACCACAGAAAAATCCAAGATGGGGAAATGCCCCTTCTTTCCTAATTGTTTTAAGCTAGGAAGTCAGTGATACAGAACACTGCATTGCTGTAGGCGGAGACTGCAGAAACAGACACTGACCTGAGGGTCTTTCTCACAGGTATGACAGGTACAGAGGAGCTTACACACTTAAAAAACTTGAGCAAGCAAAACATGTTTAATAACAACTTTAAAATGAACTTAAGCTAGAAATAGTTTAAATTACTCTTAAAGAAGAACRTAATGGAGAAGAAGATTCTCAGTCAACAAACATGAGACATTGACAAGGTGAGCTAGCACAAGTGGAAAGCCTTCCTAAAATACTGGTAGGGGTACAAAGGAGTCTAAATGATTAGATAGACTGGGAACTTCCTCTTTTAAGACACATTGCACTGAGAATGTCATAAAAAATTGCAGATTTAGCTTGGTATAGAGAAATCATCTCTATATTTCCCCCATACTTGGCAAGAAAGAGATGTGGCATTATACTTATATCAGGAATCTTATTTTGGCTGAGAAAGCCTGGTCTTGAATTATGCTTGCCAAGAGAGTGAAATGATACAAATACGCATCTAAATTATCCATACATATGCATATCTCCATAACCACCTCCACATACCATGTTTGGTGATAAATAGACCAAAAGCTGGTACTGTGCTCTTTAGATCATCAAATGATTCTCTAGCAGGGCTCCAGATGCACTGTACTTCGGGAAAATATAAGCCCACAAACACTGGTGTGTTCTCCAGAACCCATTTAAATCTGGGTTCAAAGGGATTTAAGGCTCCTGAACTGTTAGGACGTGAAGGATGAGAATACTCTGCCTATGACATGAGCCACAAATCTTGAGCATATGGAAAGGGCTGACCTGCTGCGCTCCACAAATGAGAAATTTGTCTCTCTGGGCTTTTTAGTAGATGCAGCGTGCAGAGATGCTGGGAAAGTGCAGCTCTAACCAGCAATGCCTGAAGTGCCACACAGGTTATTCACAACACCTTGCAATTTAAGTTTGAGTCTGAATCTAATGTGCTGGGAAAGAGGTCAATTGAAGCAAACAGAGGGGAAAAGAGCCCACAGCTGTTACTTTTACCATCAAACATCTCAACCAGGCATATTTCAAATGGGAGGCAGGAAAGGATTAGAGGAAATTGTGTCATTTTCTTCCAAAGAAAACAAAATAAAAATATTATAGATTTGACAGGCACCAGAATGAGTAAGTTTTTGGGCAATCATGAACACACAGCAAAGGGATCTGGTTCCTAAAAAAGAGGGTTAACTGATTTTACTATTTTCTTTATTTTGTTAATAAAATACACATGACTAAAAGTCAAATGACAGGTGATGCTTAACTCACTCTTTAATGTTTTTCTTTTCTGGGAGATTTTTAAAGTTATGGGTGGTTTATGTTCTTTGTCTCTTTGTAAACTCTGAGCTATGCTAATCCTCTTAAATGGTGCTGTGTTTACATTAATAGCACCTGGAATTAACTTCATCAGGTGATACTTGTTGCCTTATTAGGTAACAGTGGAAATAATTTGGCCTTCTAATTGCTCTCAGGAAGAAGAGGAAACACCTGCACTCTCAGTCATTGCTCATCTCAAAGGCAGCTTTATGGGAGTCTTCATAAATGCACCATTCTTAAGCCTCCTTGGATCAATAATTACAGTCTTTAAATTCCACTCCTTGGAACAAGTACTCCTCCCTTTCTCATAAAGTTATCTCTCACACATCCCTCTGAAATATATATCTAAATGAAATAACAGGACAGCACAAACCTGTTTCTCTGTGGGTGACACACAGGTCTGGCTTTCTGGATAGGGGATGAGGTAGAACACGAAGATGGGACTGATGATAGTGATTAAAATACCAGCTTTGACAAGGCAATAACTATAAAATCTCTCTGCGAGTAATAATCTCTGCAGTACAATTGCAATACCAGTGCACCATATGTCAGCGCATAGCAATCTATTTCTCTGAGTGTCACTTACTTAAGCAAATTCTGGAGAACCTCTCATTATCTTTAAATAGAAGAAGAGGAAACATTTCCTTTGCTGTGCTGCATTTGTCTCTCTAGGTCTAGCCTTTGGTTTACTTAAGTTATTTTCATGAAAGGCATTATATAAACATCAAGCTATTGGACCAGACCTGAAATGGACACATTTTATTGATGGATTTTGGATTATTTATTTCTCATCCTGAAAACTTACTTGTAAAGATGTAGAGTTTTTCTGTAATCATGTTTATTTTAAACAGAAAAATGTTTCTTGAATGTGGTAAGAATTGCCCAAACCTTCTCTACACACACACACACACACACACACACACACACACCACAATGTGTGTGAATGAGTCTGTATGAATACAAGAATAATTCAATTCCTACAGCTATTCTAACAGATGAACTCTCAAGACCACAACTACAAGGCAAACCATTAATTAGGTAAAGAATCTATAGGACTCAGTCATAAAGGTATCTTGACTTATAAATTATGCTGGAGGATGACAATAGGGGAATCTTTCATATTAAAGCTAAGAAATGAAGAGTATGTAAAGATTTCCAGGCTCTACATTTGCAAAGCAAAAACCACTGACAAAAAAAATGAGATGCTAGGGAAAGAATCATTTCCTATAGCAAATACTTATTGGAGATATCATGTAGATGCTATTACATAGATTATGTAATAGCTGGTATATTATTTTTACTGAGATTATATATCTCAGAAGCATAAAGTATTGGGGAGAGAAAGGGTATAAGGTTTATGTTTTTGTGACTCAGTTCTCCTGTTGAATAAAAACACTAACTCAGAAACTACTGTGATTATTAAATGGTTTATATCAAAATCTTAGCATAGGTCCTGTGTCATGACAGTTGAAATGCACCTGGTTACTATTATTGTTGTGTTGTTATTATTTATAGCAGTTAATAATGGTTATTATCTTGGTGATACTGTGTCAACTAAAACCCTTTGAAAAATATAGATGCAGACAACAGTTTCTTTAGGCCAGGAAGAAGAGTTGAGATCATGTGCGTTACAACCTTGGAACAGAGTTGTCTGGCACAGAGTAAATTTAGCTACTTGTGATGAAAATAAAATCCTTTGTAAGATAAGACTTCTCATTAAAATAAAGGTATTAATCTGGCCAAAGAAAGGGAATTTGCTTGTGTTTTTCAAGCTCTTAGATTCACAAATTCTATCAAACTCAATTCTATTTCCCCTGACTACATCCAGATAATCTGCAATTGCCCATATCTTATATGGAGCGTTCTCAGGATTTAATAGGAAGATCGAAAGCACTTATATCATGTCATCCAAATGGGTGTAAATGTTTCTGCTGAAGTATCAGGTAAAGTGTAATCAGAGCATGAGGAGGAGACGAGCAGCATGTTCTTCCCCTACACACTCCAACAGCAAGGTGGTATTTCAAACTTCCCAGCAGATGGGGGAAAACACATGACAGCTTGTTAGAAAAGTCCAGACTGTTAAGTCCATCACAGCTCCCTGTTTTCTTTCTTGATAAATTCCCTACTCCTAGTCCTATTGTATAACTAAACAACTGTCTCCCCTGGCAACAACAACCCCCATGACAAGAGAAATGTATCTAGCTTTCACTTCAACTCTTGAGAGGCTTGACCAGGCCTTGAGGGATAAGCCAGAGGTTTCCCCAAGTGAGAAGCCAACAGAACACTTTCACCCACTCTGCAGGATAGCATCATTTTCCAGTGAATCTCAATGAACACTAGACACCTGCTCTTTTGTTTCAATATTTGATGTCACAGGTAGGGAAGACATTCTAATGTTATGAGTGATATATGTCTCAGTGTATATCCAAACAGACGCACATTATCAAAGACTTAAGAGGAAGGGATGGAAGAAGAAATGAGTTTAGAAGCAGGAATTAAAATGTGCATTCTTTAGTTTTTATACTCTTTACCCAAAATCAGATTTACTAAGGTGCACACTAAATCAGTTTTTATATTCTTCTATCATTCACTCTTGCTCGGAGTAAGCCASYGGTGTTCCCATGGAGATACCTCACACTGTTCACTTAGGGTTCCTGCTTTAATTAATGATTAATGCCATCTCCTAATTACAGAGAGTAGCAGGTTCAATAATGTAAAGGATATTTGGAATCTTTGAATTCCCGTGGCTTTCTTTTCTGTCTGTTACTAATTTGTGGGGCTAATACTCCATGTGAACTTACCCTGTCCGAACAAAGAAGAAAATTCCAAGACAAAGAATACAGGAAATTTGAAAAAGATATGGCAATGTAAAATGCAGGTGGATCATGTGGACACAGGGAATTTTCCTGGTAAATTTCTCAAAAGTTTAGATTATTATACTAATATTTAAGAGGGACTAAGGACTAATGAATATGATGTTTGAATTTCTTATAAAAGGGTTACAGATCTCACAGGTTTCTCTCAGTTTTGTTTAAGGGATTGCTACATCCCTGAGGAAGAATGCTTGATATCTGGTTTACTAAAACCTCTGTGTATATCTTTATCATCCTAATGCAATGGTATTTGGTGTATCTGAGTGGCTTCAGGAAGGTTGGTTTCTGATATCTTGAACTAATTAGTAAAATCCAATTATTGACTATTAAGCTGTTTATTAGCCCCCCAAAATGTTTATTCCAGTATACTGTGCTGTTCCTGTCACTGAGAGAACAAGAGTTGGGCATTTCTTTTCTCAAGGATTGTTTCTATCTAGAGAGGTCATTAAACATACTTCAGTATATCTTCATTTTCTTTCCATGGTATAGATTTATTCAGCATAGAGCAATTCTGTCAAATCAGGTATATTTATGCAGTTGCTGATCACCCAGGTTTAGAACAAATATACAAAGTAGATGAGTTGCCAAATTTGAGCGGATCTTCTCATTGAAGAAGAACAGTTTCAATATTTTCTACTTAGTTCCGTGGCATGGTCAAGGCACTTGACCATTGACAGGTAAATGTAATAGGAGCTATGGTTCAGAAGAAAACAGCTGAGGTGCTATCCAAAGGTGAGAACGTGGAAGACAGACAGATAGGACTGACATTTACCAGGCTGAATGATGGAGAATCTTAATGCTTTCCTGTAGGTTTCAGAAGAACAGCTTCGTGTATCATTCATCCCTGTGATAAGCTGGCACCTGTGCAAGGCACAGATGTTGAACAATGCTCTGGTAGTTCATCCAGAGCACCAACATTTGCATAGCATTAACTAAGAGTCATCACTTGGCCAAACTCTAAGCCCTTTTAAAAATCAGACCCAGTCCTTGGGCTCCGTGTTTGCAGAACAGTTTTAACAAATATCCCAAGTCTGCCGCATGGAATCCTGTACCTTCCATTTCTTACTGCCCTTGATATTTGAACAACCTTTTCATGCCTGCCATCTTCTAGCTTGTTCGAACCACTCTGGCCTCTCTGAGCAGGAATCCTGTCATGTTATGTTAAAAAGAATTGCTGTACTTTTAGTAGGCTTCCATTCCCTGCACATTGTCTCCTTTACATCTCTTTTCAGATATTAGTCCCCCTGTTCCCTTGCTAGAACCAGTCTCTTTTTATAAAACCCTGTCCCAGTACTTATACAGTCATTCTTATTACCTTAACTGAGATGCATCGCCTTCGAAAGAATGTCTATTTTTTTTTTTTTTATAGTTTAACTTTAGGAAATAGTGGTAAAGTCTCCAAAGAAGGGTAAAACTTAAACATCTGCATTATCACTGGCAGGAAATTAGAACAAATATATAGGCCGGTATTGTAATACAGAAAAAGCTGTCCTAATGTTTGGACATTTAGTTAAAGGAATTTTGTCTTTCTAACAAAGCTATTTTGAACACTTCATATATAATTTTACTGCAAGGTTCCCATTATGTCCTAACTGTCTGTTATGTATTGTTCATTATGTCTTTGCATATTTTTCTTAATTTACGTTTAACATGCTTTCTATAATTAACTTATACTTATGAACATTTTCAAGTTATGAAGAAAACTGAGAAAGTATTAAGTGTATTAATTACTAATCACTAAGGACACTAATGCTAGGTCCTTACTAATTCAGCTAAGTAGTGGCTTATTATTTCTTCATGATACTTTTGCAAGCAGATCTTAGAGATCTGGTTGATTTTGGTTCTTTTATTTTAAGAATAGTTTATTCTACTACATAATATTCTCACTATTGCTCCAATTTCCTGACATACTCAGTATCAAATAGGATATCCAAAACTTTGAGGTGATTTATTTCAAGTATTTTGTGTGAAGACACTGGAAGCTTATATAGATTGTTCTTGGTAATATTAAGCACCATTCATATATTTAATGGATCATAATAAAAAGYAACCAATTTTAATAAATAAAAGAGTGAGTCTACATATTCTTTGAAGCTATGTTTCCTAATAAAACATGTTCATAAGGTCTACATGATAAACAATTTTATATATAACTGTCATGTAAATATTTACATCTATTAATATATACACATATAATAGAATAGACATATAAAATAGATATATAACTGGATATTTATAAATTTAAGAACACAGTATTCACAGTAATTAAACGAGGTCACAAATTAGAAATTCTCAGAAAATTCATTTTATAAACATTCTGCCATGTCTTCTTAAATTCTTATGTAATTGATAATAAAGTGAATAACCAATTGTTTTWCCTAATTTGTAGGTAAGCATTTCCTAAATTATCGAATAACTTAAAAAATTATGTTTTCATTCCATTTTCCAAGACATTAAGAGAAATTATTTCTAAGTGTATTTTGCAGAAGAATCATTGAAAATAGTATTTTAGAGCAAAACACCAGGAAAACTAAGGACAGTGCAGGTATTTATTCAGTAAATTAATTTTTAGCTTTATTTTTTTAACATCTCAGAAGCTTGTGGTAGCTCCTTGTAGGAAAGGGTGGTGCCCGGGACCCTGAGAAGCAAGAGACACATCCCTCCAGGGGACCAGTCACCTGAAATAAGGGACTTCCTGCACTAGGCTGCAATGGAGCCTAAGTCAAAACACTGGGATTCTTAGGAGAGTCATTGTGTGCAATGTTCAGAAGCAGAAAGCTAGAGGAACTACTGAGTTAAGGGTTAACTTGATTCTTTCTGGCCACTGCCTGGCAGATTTGCCCATTTCATTTATCATTAGAGCTTCACAGGAAAACTCAAGTAGCTGGCCTCCGAGTTCTGAGTTCTGAAGTATAATAAGTTAAAGTTTAAATAATGATAAGTTTGCAATTATTATTATTTTGGCTAGGCCTGGGAAAAGGGAAGCTTGAAACTTTGGGGAACAATTATAATTCTTGATTTTTTGTGGACTGTGGTTATTATTTTGAATTTGATTTGACAATGATTACATAATGTCTTTTCTTCTACCTGCTTTTGGAGTGTCAATAAAGGACTGGAACAAGAGAAAGGCTAAAGAGTGAGGAATGAGCATGTGAAGAGCAAGTGAGAGAGCTAATGAGGAGAGCATGAGAAGAACACTTGAAGAGTGAGTGAGGAGAGAATGTGAAGTGTGTATGGAGAGTGTGTGTGTGAGAGTGAAAGGAGAGCACATGTGGTGTGTATGAGCGATGTGTGTGAAGAGTGTGTGTGAGAGTGAAAAGAGAATGCACAGAGGTGTGCATAAGTGTGAGAGTTCAGGAAAAGCACACGGGAGAAAAGCAGAGTGCTCAGGAGWATGCAGAGTGTGTGCAGACTCAAGCTGTGAGCGAATGAGCGAGAAAGAGCCAAGAATGAGTAAGAAGAGAGAAACTTAAAGCCTTGAGAAATATCCTATCAGCTTGTACCCCCAAAAGTAGTCTGTGTATATTTATTATGCACCTTCCAGATATCCCTGCTTCCAGTGAAAACTACGATCCTGTGTCAAGGCCTGACCCCAGCATGGTGGCTACTCCTGTGTCAGGATAGAATCTTCTGCGATAATGGCAAAAGAATATAAGAGATTTTCTCTAGACCCATAAGAAGCATTAAATGACAACATTTCCAGGATRCGATAAGAGATAACAGCTTAAATCATCTCCATTGTTGCTGTCTAAAACCACTTAGGATTGTTCAAAGATCAGGCTGCTGGTCAAACTTTACTGTATATTACAACTTCCTATAATCTATATTTTCATATTGTAATCCTCAAAGAACAATGCTGGTCACTGTGAGTATAAGAATCTGTTTTATACAAGGGTGCAGCTATATGGTTTGGGGCTGCCTATCAATGGACTACATAAGAAAATCTGTATGTGTCTTCCTTTAGGCACTACCTCCGTGACTTTGGGCACCACATTTTTTTTTTT
>BDUI01000443.1:142559-154886 GCA_002335545.1 Apodemus speciosus | reverse complement strand
AAGGAGAAGGAGAAGGAGAAGGAGAAGGAGAAGGAGAAGGAGAAGGAGAAGGAGAAGGAGAAGGAGAAGGAGAAGGAGAAGGAGAAGGAGAAGACTTCCCAACTGTGACTCCCTGTCTCTGCTCATATGTGCAGAGTTTATTAACTCAGTTCCACAGTCTAGTAACTTGATGAAATCTCTCAGGAAACTAGGTGCCTGGATTTTGAAAGGTTCCATAATTGTTCATGATGAGGGATTAGCTTTCATATCTGTAGGTGTTTCTGAATGACAAAAGCAGTCATACCTGAGAAATTCTGAATTCTCCCTATACTGTTTCCTTTAAAGAGATGCTTAAAAATAACAGAAAAGTAATATTCTAACAGAGAATATTTTTCCTTCTGATTAAACCAGAGCTTGCATGGGTATGGTTGACTGTGTGATTTTATTAATATTTACTTTTTCTGCAGTACACTGATACATCATAACTCAATATTGTTCTTAACACTATTATCATTAATTTTATTGCTCTATTTAAAACACTATATTTAAAGATATAGTTAGAGCCTATGCTTTATTGTCAAATATGAGCAAAAGATTGCATAGTATCATCTCTACCCTTTCTATATGTAAACCTTATTGCTGGACAAAATGATATTGAAGATGTAAGGATGACTGAAAGTCATAGAGAAAGAGGAACTGTGTTTGTGCATGGTTGAAATTCCTGCATTGATAATCAGCCTGAGTTCTGTGTAGAAATGATGGGCGAAATCACACATAGGTGCAGATGACATTTGTTAAACAATGTGCTCTATCATTGAAATATTAAAGTCTTAAACTCTTTTGACATAAGGCAGGCAAAATACCTCTTGTTACATCCATTTCTACTACCCAGTTCATTCAATACCCAATGATCAAGAACAAGACATTGCAGAGTACATGTTAAGTGTCTCCTTAAGTAAAGGAATGTTATATACTTAAATAGACAGGCAACTGTAATCAATCTACATTAATTTAAAATAGTCTATGGATAATTTTGGCCTATAATGTATATATCTATAAAAATTGTTATAAGATAGGAACTAAGAGGCCAGATTCTGGACTAATACTACATAGCCTTTAAAACTTGCTGCCTAGATAAGATCAGACTTATAATTTCATCCTTAGCCCTCAGCCATTCACAACCTTAAACTGGGGAGAGTGACAACCATTATTTTGGATGATTCCTGTGATGTTACATTTGGGAGTTCATGTTAAATTCTTAAAACTGTCTAACTTCTAAACAGCTGATCCTCAAGAAAATTTCAGGTCTTATTTCTTATCTATTATAATATATTAACATGAGTGTTAACATATGCTTTATTGCTGTTTTAAAATTGGATATTTTATTTGTTTACATTTCAAATGTTATCCCCTTTCCAGGTTTCCCCTCTGCAAACCCCCTTTCCCATTCCTCTTTGCACTGATTCTAGGAGGGTGCTTACACCCACTCCTTCCTCATTACTTTAGCATTCCTCTACACTGGGGCATCAAGCCTTCACAGGACCAAGGGCACACCCTCCCACTGATACATGGGTGCAAACATGCATATCTGTATTGGTCAGAACTGGCAGAACCTCTCAGGAGACATAAGTATGAGGTTCCTGCCAGCAAGCATTTCTTGGCACCAACAATAGTGTCTGCTTTATCTCATACAACATAGTTAATTGATAATGATAAAATTGAGATAGAATAATAGTAATGGTTTAAATCATATATTAGTAGAAATTAATGGTGGACCTGAAACCATGTGAAAATGTATGAACGTACTAAGTGTTCTTTATAAAAACAAGAAATAAGAATATTAGGGGAGTTCCCACCATTTATTGTATAAAATATTATTGTATAAAATATAAATCAACTCTGCAAAGTTGTCAAGGCATAAGGGCTAGATAGAATGCTCCTGAAGTTGGGGATGTTAATTCTAGGCTCATTCATTTCCTTAATGATGCTTGAAAGATCAAAAGTAAAACTAACAAAAACAAATCTTATTCAATGAATTTCATACTGAGTGTTCTCAATGTCCACATAAGATCTCAGAATTCTTCATGAATCATTCTTCCCAGAGCTTGCTCTCTCTTTCCCTCCCTCCATCTCTCTGTCTCTGTCTCTCTGTCTGTCTCTCCTTCTCTCTCTCTCTCTTTCTCTCTCTCTGTCTCTGTCTCTGTGAATATGTGCGTTTGTGTGCACGCATGCATGCACAAGTGTGCATTATTCAATAACCAGGATTAAAAGTGTTCAAATGTAAATACCTATGTTTTTCTCACTGCTTAGATTGGAGATGTTTATTTATTATATTCATATCTAACTAGGAAACTTCTGAAGGAAAAGTGGGAGTGTCCTCTTATGTCTCCAGTGACCAAGTCATAATTGAATAGTCAGTGCCAGCCGTAGATGATTCAAGTGGGAGGTAAGCCTGCTGTCTACTTCTACACTGTTCTATTTGACAAATTATTCTATAAGAACAAGAAATTTTTACTCATTAAATTCACAACACAGGACATTCATCTCTCACCACTGATTCATTTCTCACAATAGTTGCCTGTTTACTACAATATTTTTTTAGGAGCAAAAGCCTGTGACTCAAGAGATAAGACCTCAGATTATGCAATTAAATGCCATGATAAAATTAATATCCAGTATCTGTCCCTTTATATTTGATTGTAGTCTCCAAGTTATAGGTGGCAGTGCTCCAAATTTTAATGCAATAACAAATTATTATGAATTTGTCTAAAAACTTGTCTTTAAGAATATATAATCAGTAGTGATTCACTTGCCAAAATTGTTTCTAAATTAAATTTAACATTCTATGTTAAACATGTTTTTATAAACAAAAGACAGTGAAATGCTTCTACTATTCTAGAATATAATCTAGATTCTGGTTGATATTGATGTTTGTTGTTTGAGGCAAACATTCCATTAGATAAACAAGTATCAAGATTTCTGTGGTAGTTGAAGGAAAACTGAAAGTGATCTTATCTAACTGCCTGCCATGTCACTATGTTATGCACATCAAACCATGTTTTACATGCATGGTTTACATATGCATGTAAATTATATTTTAGATTAATTTGAAGAGTTCCATATTTTATCTCATTCTGGAGGTGAGCAAATGAAGTATGCTAATGCCTTAAATTACCTACTATAATTGATATATACAGGAGCTTTAAAAATTATCAATCTCTCTGTGTATATGTATGTGTATACTTGTGTCTGCATGTTTGAATATGTATTCAAATGGGAGTTTATGCAGAGTCCAGGGAAGGGCCCTGAGCATCTCTCCTTATTATCCTCCTGCTGTTCCCATTCCCATGAGGTATGCTCTCCCTTTAAGCTTGGATATTTCCTCTGCAAGCTCTGTCAGTCACCCTCTTTATCCATGCTGGAGCTGGGTGAACAGGCATGTGTGAGATGGCCAACTTTTGATATGGGTGCTGGGATCTAAATAACAGTTCTAATGACTGAGCTGCAAATTCTCTCAGTATTTGAGGAATCTCTCCAGCTCCTATACAGGGATTTAAGCTCAGTCATTCTATAGTTTATTTTCTGGATTTTGTGATATCTTATTTTATTTGTATCAGTGTATGATTCTCCATATTTAAAATGTATAATTTGCTTCCACATTCAACTTTAGTTTTCATGGTATTGAGTTACAAACATTGTCAAGGGTCAATAAAGAAGATAATAAGAAGTAAACTGTCAAAGAAATATCTGCTAGCAACATTTATCCTATTATCATCTTCTTCCTTCATGCCTGGGGACTCCCTGTTGGAAATACTATACAATGATCTCTAGGTAAATAACTTGTCTTCATCTGCAGGTTCTACATCAACACTTCAAACAACTTTTTAAAATGTGTTTTGAAAAGAAATCTTCATCAAATATACACAAAATAGTTTTCTTAGCATTGTTTCCTACACAATGCATTATTGTAGTCACATAATATTTACAGTTTATTAGTTATTATAACTCATSTAGAAACTGGTTAAAGAAATGTAGAACATATATAATGGTGGCATGAAGGTACCACTCCAGTTTATAGAGGGGAATTGTTCCTTTATGTATTTTGGTATCAAGGGAGGAGACACCCTGGAATCATTAACCTTTGAGTATCATGGGAAGATGATATTGTTGGTTAAAACAATTATTGGAAGTGGATCCAGTGAAGAAGTTAAAATCCTTAACAGATAGATGGCTGTCATTTCTACACCAGGGTAGGTTGACCCCAGTGCCCACTTTTCTCAGTTACTATGTTATTGTTCCATTCTGTCATATCCATGCCCTTGTGCAACATTCATTTTAAGATCTGTCCCTTGGGTCCTTCATTGGTTTCAAATGAAGCTCAGTCCAGAAATGATAAGATACATGTTTAACTGTGTTAACTCCTTAACTTTGCCCCTCCTGTTTCATATAATGCCCTGCGTCATCCCCTCTGTAGAGCACAGTTTTGTTTTCCCACCCATATTTTCACTATTCAAGTAAGGTCGTGATGCTAGGCACTGTGTATTTCTTTACTGAACATCATTATAATTTAATTTCAATCATGGATTATAAAAAACTCATAAAACATGACAATAAACACCAATGTCATATCTTAAAGGAGACTGATAATTTTTGAACATAAGAACAATGAAATCAAAATCATAAACATATAACACACATACACACACAAGTATTTGAAGAAAGTAATATTTAATGCAATCTTTATCAACAAGACTTGTTTCAAACTCTGATTCTATAACATTGTTAAAGTGACTATTTTTATACATTTTCAGATCATGTTATATAGAAAGTAATATAATAATGTAACTCCTGGATCCTTTATATAATTTCTCACTATAACATCTTAGAAATGAGTGTCTTATTATTAGCCTGACATAGCATAATTGAAGACATATTTTCTTTCTGACTGGCACCTAAAATAATGTCTTAGAATTGATGGTGTCTAAGATTTGATAAACTGTATGTCCCTCACCAATTATCACATTCATTTTGTTTGACTCACTAGTGTCAGCTTCTTCCTAAATGATTTAGTTCCAAGTCACTGATTATTCTCTCATTCCCCTTGATAAAGCTGCGACTAGGGAACTTCAGGAAATGCCTCCTGTCTTTCTCATCAGAGAAGGCTCATAGAACCTATCATGCCTAGATAACTTTTAGAACACTTGCAAGCACTCCATTCCAGCTTAATGCTGAAAACATTAGTGTACCTGAAATGTGGCTCAGTTCCTGAGAACCTGAGTTGTGTAACAGGTTCTGTGTATGATCCCCAACAAGAAGAACCATTATAAAGAAAGAAAAATACCTGTATGATTACTCAAAGTAAACTGTGAGCTATGGTTTTAATGAGATTTTTTAAAAAATATTTGACAGTACATTTTCTTCTTACTTAAAGGATTTATATCATTAATAATTGTTGTTCTGTATCAGTACAATGGGCCAGTTTAGACAATTGAAGATATTCTAGGTGATAAGATATAAATCAAGTTTTTAGAAACTTTTAATGAGTTTTTTCATTTTATGCATTAATTTTTACTCTAAAAGTATTAATGATTTTTTATTGTGATTATTAAATGCATAAATTCATCATATGTGCATTTGGATAAAATTAGACAAGTAGGTTTGGACAAAATATAAAGTGGTCAGGTCATAAGGTTATACATCAAGCAACATCTACCTACTGAACCATCTCTCTGGCCTTTAGAATGATTCTAAAATTAACCCGGGTTAATGATAGGCACTTGGAATCTGCTGGCTTTTAGACTTAGTGCTATCTCTATTGGCTTTGTGTTTTTTAGCATCTATGGAAATGGGTGATTTTAGGAACTGATTATAATGATTCTAAAAGAAGGATGAGGCTCTTTTGATCCAAACAACTTAGCAAAGTGTGAACTAATATTTGACACTTATACATGCTGATGTCAGCAACAAGTCTTAACATAAAACAATGAAAAGTAAAACTCTTCTTCTACTTTATATTTTGAAGAATGTTATGAAGCCAGTTTAATATATGGTAGAAGGAAAAGAAAGTAAGTTTAAGACTATTGATTAAATATACTGTCAGTGATTAAAGGAAGATATTGGGAGAATCTGTAGTAGAAGATGACACTAAAATATGTCCATTCTGTAACCACAAGGATAAAAATTGTTCCATTTCCTAACATAGAGTACTATTAAACAATAAGCGTCTTCATAAGATTGAGTTTCGCAGGTACCCAAACCATGAATTTCAGTTATAACCATCCTTCTTGCATGTTTGTGTATTAAGAGATGCGCTATGTTCACATGGCTTAAATTATGATTTTGATATTAAAAATGTGGGAGAGRATAGGCATAAATGTTTGAGAAACCTTTTGTAAGAGTCAAACATAAGATTATGCCACAGTGGATATGGTTTATAAGTCATATGCATTACACTAAACTTCCCTGTTCTTAATAACTGTAACAAAATTCTCCCCTTTACTGGAGATGTGGAATGGTGCTGGTTACCATGCAAGTATGCCTTCTCTAACAAGTGGTACTCTAAATATCAAACACATGGTACCTAAGAGGAAACTTGAAGATAGCAACTTACTAAAAGTAATTCCTGTGCTCAGGTAGGGTAGTGGTATTAAAGAACTAGTATGTCTTCTGGGTTCTGATTACTTACTGCATTGATTACTCAGCTCTCTCAGTAACACCTTCAAGAATGAACAGGTCTAAGCTACAGTGTTAGGGTCAACCAGAGGAATATTTGTGAAAGTACTAAAGGGACAGATGTTGCTGAGAGCTCAGTTGTAGAATCTCGGCTGAGTGTCAGCAGAAACTTTAGTTCAGATGAACACAGATAGGCTTTGTCTCTATAATTGTTTACTATATTTGTCCAGTGCTCTACACATGAGCAGTTTTGTTTTCACTGCAATCTACCACTTCACAGAGAAAAAGAGGAATATGTAAAATGCATGAATAATACTAACATGATGTTAGAGAAACTTAGGAGTTGTTGTAGTGAATATTTAATGTCAATTGTGGGTTTCTACAATGCCTTCATTCACTTTCCAGATAAAAGAAACAAAACTTTTATATTTATGATCAACCTTTATTCCACAAGAGCTGGGCAGATATCTACCCTCTGAACTATTAGTATCTACTTCCCTATCAATTAACACTGAATTATAACTTGCCATGTTCCATCTGTGTCACCCTCATGGCCACATTTTCATGACTCCCCTACCCCATGATATCTTCTCCTCCTTCCACCTTCTCTCTTATCATCATCTGGTCATTCTTCAGACCACGAGCCTGGGAATCAAAACTCTGCCTATCTTTCTTCTGCCCAGCGATAGGTTGTAGGCACTTTTATTCAGCCAATAGTTTTACATTAAGAAGCCAGGTTACTAATATCACTTGGAACATGTGAGAGGCTCTTCATCCCTGTGGCTAACCAGAATCCTTTTGACTCCCAGGTATCAGAACTTCTATTTCCTGATAGGCCATCAGATTAATTATTGAAGGATGCTACAATCAAACAGACAAATGATTTTATCTTTACTGGGAGTAGAGAAGTTGGGATAATAGTAAGGCTTCCCATGCACCCATGATGAAGCAAGATTAAGTCAAAAGGCATATTTTAGAGTTTAATATAATTTTTATTAGATACTTGCTTTATTTACATTTCAAATGTTATCCCCTTTCCTTGTTTCCTCTCTGAAAACCCCCAACCGATTCCCCCTCCACCTACTCAACAACTCCCTCCCACTTTCCTGACCTGGAATTCCCCTACACTGGGGCATCAAGCCTTCATAGGACCAATGGCTTCTCCTCTCATTGATGTCTGAAAAGGCCATCCTCTGCTACATATGTAGCTGGAGCCATGGGTCCCTCCATCTATACTCTTTGGCTGGTGGTTTAGTCCCTGGGAGCTCTGGGGATGCTGGTTGGTCAATTTATCATAAAGTCTTTAATAAGGCTTAAACATCTTTCTCATTAATGAAGTTAGCAAAACAAGTGTGCATACCGTCTGTCAGGCTAGGAATAGAAGGCATTCACTCACTCACGGAGCACAATGGAAGAGTGCACTCTTTTAAATCATAGCTATACTACTCAATAAATACTGGATCTCTAACTTTCAAGGCATTCTACTAGATTTGTCCCTCATTAGGCAAAGCCTCAACCTTCTACTCCATATACACATAAACAAGAAAAATCTTCACTGTAGATGGTAAATAAAACTAATCACCTAAATTTAATAAAATGATAGGGAACAAAATGGAAAAAAAAGCTTGGATTGTGTCCTAATTTATTTTAGGGTGGGGCAATACAACAAAATACCAAGACAACTTGGAAGAGAGCAGGCTCTTTTTGTTGATTGTTTATCTTTAAAGGTCCACACCACAGTTCACCAGTGAGGGAAGAGAGGCTAGGAATCAACCAGGATGCTTGAGGCAGGACCTGAAGCAGAGGCCATAGAGGAATGCTGCTTACTGGATTGTTCTCCATCACTTTACCAGCCTGTTTTCCTATATACTCCAGATCACCTGCTGAGTGGTGACACTTGGCTGGAATCTCCATCATCAAGCTTTAATCCAGAAAATTCTTCGAAGTCACCCCTTTAGGCTAATCTGATGGAGGCAATTTCCTAGTTCATGTTATCTCTGTCCAGGTAACTCTTTGTGTCAAGCTGCCAAAAGCTATCTGGCTAAATGGTAACATAGGAGATAATGTGGTCAGTTGTCCACAAAGTCTAGAAAACAGTAGGTGGAAATAGGAGAAGCTATATGAAGCTATGTGCTTTCAAATTTAGACATGTATGTAAAGTACTCTTTGTGTTAACATCATTAAAGAATAAAAGACTTATGTTCATGCATATGTATGCCCCAGGTACCTTTGATTCTATGTATTCCATTACTCTAAGCTAAATTCAAGTACCAAAAAAAGCATACACAATAAAAATGCAAATGCCAGCAGCTTTTCAACCTACAAACCACAGGGGACAGTATGTAAATAACCTCTGATAAATAATTGCTTTTCTTAGAGCACCAAAACTCAGAAACAACTATCTTAAGTGACCTTGTTATCTTGTCCAATTAAAATAGACCTTAATAGTTAATAATGATCTGCATAGCTCAGCTACCTTAAAAGGTCTTTGTTTAAGAAGCTAGGATTTCTTCAAGGTAAGTGTTACATGATGTAATCAATGCCCTCTGAAGAGTGAATTTTAATAGCACAGTTTAAAATGGCATTGCTAACATACAGAGATTTTTTTCTCAAAGTCAAGATGACAATCATGACATCAAATCATTCTTTGTCACAAATATGCTTTAATATTTGATGATCTGGAGAGATGACTGTGTAGTTAAGAGCATGTGAGAGCATGGAGTACTCTTGTGAATGATCCATGCAAGTTTGGTTCCCAGCATTGACATCAGATTGTTCACAATGGCTTATTTTAGCTCTGTGCTCCTCCAGACTCTAAGAGTACCTGTCTGCACTCATGTGCAAACACACACACAGACACACACACACACACACAATTAAAATAAAATAAATCCTATCATGAGCAATGTAATATGTCTCCACAGTCAATGGAGCTTACTTGTAGCAATGAGAATTTTACAGAAATGAACAATATATATTTGAGGCTAGTCATAGAAGACATTTTTGATACTCTTCCCATTGTAGCATTAGTCCTATGAAGGAAGCCAGTTACCATATCTTGAAAATACTCAGCTTTCACTGTGGGAAGAACTATGTTGTCTACAAAACATGGCTTTATATATCTGTATCAACATTATTAAGGGATATATAGTATACATTCTAAGTGTGTCAGATTAGCTGCACACATGTGAAATATGCCATGCCACTAGGGTGCCCATGAAGACTCTTGACAGTGGGAACTTGTCACTTCCATTACAATATTATGTGTGGATATTGTGTAATGTGATCTGTCACTGATATGAATGTCATAATATGGCATATGATAATTATTATACATAACAAAGTTGGAAACTAATAATAAAAAAAATTAGGGCATTTTCTTTTATCCAAGTGAACATTTCATTCAAATCAGTCAAAGGTTACCCTTTTCACCTCTACTTCTGTTTCTCCCTCCAAAAGGCCTGGCCAATGGCTGACTACTCTGTATTTCTATGTACAGGCCTACCACAACCCTGTCATGTGAACAAAATCAACGGTTTTATGACAGGCTTCATTTTTATTTTTGAAGCTTCTCTGTGCTAGTCCATGATGATTTATTCGTTTCTTTCATTACTATACAATATTTTAAGATACAATTACAAATTATAAAAGCCATATGTTTATATAATGTATCATATAGATTGTAATATTTTATTGATCTGTCCATCACCTGGCAGAGACTTGGTTCTACTTTTGGATGCTTGAGATTATGCTGAGAACATTCATTGGTACAATCTTTCATGGACATATGCTTTCATATTTCTTTGTGTATTCGTAGGAATGGAGATGGTAGATCATTTTTGAGGAAGCATCAGACTTATTTGGAACGGCTGCAACATTTTCTGTTTCTATCACAATATGTGATGTCCCTAGGATTTCTCTCTTGTTCCAAAACTTCTAATTGTCTGTCTTTGAACATCTGTCATTCCAAGCCTGCACAGTAGCAGTTTATTTTGGTTCTGTTTTCCATTTTTCTAATGAAGGATTAAATTTGGTATCTTTCATTTTTAATCAGTATTTTCCTAGGATGGGTGGCGATTTAAATATTTGCATTTTTTTTAAAACTAAGGTCTATGTCCTATTATTGCTTGTCATTTCGAGCTGTGAAAAATTCAAGTTACTGGATGCAAGACAATGGATAACACTGGCTATAGTTCTGTATTTTATTAGAAGAAATGGTAATACTGGTCCTTTTTAACTGATTACAAAAAAAACTTGATAATGTTTCCTTGGATATTAAAAACTAGTATTTTCACTATGAAGATGATAGATATATACTCAGATATGTGTTTAAAATAGGTTGTTTATATACAGACATAGATGAATTACATGAAACAAATTTAATCAGGAATAAGACTGAAACGAATATGGTGGTTTGTGTGATCTTCTAAATAGCGCTGGGCTTACTGATACATCAAGGAATTTTTTGATATGTCAATTTTCTCTCTCAAAACAGCTAAAAAAAAGAAAATATGTGTGTTCTATTATTTTCAATTTTCTTTTCCAGCCTTTCATTTGCTTACAGGAAATAGAGAATGATTAACACAAATCAGAGCAATGAACTCTGTAATCCTTTAAAAGGTAGGTAAATTACAACAGTATTCCAGGGTCTGCGCTGTGGCTCAGATAGTAGAATGGTGTCCTGTGATGGCTGAGGTCCTGTGTTTTATCCCTAGCACTGCGTTTACAGGGCATGGAGCTGCATGCTTWTAACTCGAGTTCTTGAGTTATAGAGGTTGGGGGTTGAGAAGTTCATGGCCATCTTTTCCTATTTTTTGCAAGTATGAGGCAATCCTGGGCTATATCACAAACTTGTCTCCCATAGAAACAAAAGAGAATAAGGAAAAAATAAAGTCCACACATACAATTATATTTTTAATAAAGTAAAAAAGTTCTAATTTTGCATGGCACACATTATTTTGTGAGAGGATTTGTGCTGTTTCTAATTCAAGAAAGAGATGAAGTGTATTGTAAATATTTACAAAAATTTGAATAGAAAGAAAAACATTTTATATGGAATATTAAATTCTTTCTCTCTCTCTCTCTCTCTCTCTCTCTCTCTCTCTCTCTCTCTCTCTCTCTCTTTCTTCTTCATGTTTTGTTCCAATATCAGCAACCCGTCTCTTACCATCTCCTCCTCACACATCTCCTACACACATTGGCCATCCCTTTCTCCTCTGAGAAGGGAGAGGTCTCCCTGGGTATTGCCCCGCCCTGGCACATTAAGTCACTGCAGGACTGGGTGCCTACTTTCCTAATGGGGCAAAACAAGGAGGATTGGGATCCTCAGGCAGGTAACAGGTTCACAGATAGCCTCTGTTCTGGACCTGCTTGAAGACCAAGCTGCTCATCTTTTACATATGTGTGTGTGTGGGGGGGGGGCGATGACTTCCTCTTTGTATGGTAATTCTATAAAAATATTATTATAGATTATTGTTGGGCTACTTAAACTAATACATAAATACAAATGATAAAATGTTGCTTTACATGAAGAATTGGGGATAATTGAAGTATATTGAAACACAGATAAGATTTACATAATTTAGTGAAGTATTTCACTTCCCTTTTTCAACATATAAGAAAAATATTTAAAATACTGGTGTCTTATCTAAAAGATTTTTCCCATAATTTTTCTTT
>BDUI01000443.1:110470-124653 GCA_002335545.1 Apodemus speciosus | reverse complement strand
TAGCATATCTATGTGTACCATATATGGGCCATGTGTGTAGGCTAGAAGATGACATAGAAATTCCCTTATACAGTAGTTACAKTGGTGATCTTGTGGATACTGGGGCCTGGGAACATGGGCTCCATGCCAGCCCAGCATCAGCATTGCTCTTTACTCCCGAGCCACCTGGTGAACCCTGTCCTTGATTTTTTAATGTGTTTCAACACTTATTGTGCTTTACACTACAAATGCATGCTAAATGCAACATAATGTTTGTCGATATATTTTATGTTCCCTACATTCTCTAGCCTTTTCAGATACCAAGACTACCTATCTAAAGTACAAATTCCTTAAGATCATTTCACCACACCATTGTCCAGAAAGCTAACAATATACAATAAAAACAATAACAACTAAAATATCTCTGCTGTATGGAGTCAATCGGACACATAGAGAGATCAAAATGCTGTTTCAAAGGGTCAAAGTTAGAGTGAGTTTTCCAGACATTTGGTGGCCGGTGTCTTACTGGATGACTGCCTGAAGTTAGGTTAGAACCTCTTTCCCTGGTCAAGCATGGCACAAATAGTAAAATGATTTGTTTTCCCTTCTTCTTGTTTGCATTTTTCATCTTATCTAAACTCTAGATTTAACATTAAAACTTATATACACTGTGATAACATATACATTCTAATTTCTGTAGTACATTAAGGAAATTTAGAAGGAGGAGGAAGATTAGTAGGAAGAGGAGTACTAGGAGAACGAGGAGGATGATCTAGCCAGGTGTGGTTATGCATACCTTTCATCCTAGTACTTGGAAGGCAAGACATAAGTAGAGCTCTGTGACTTTTAGGCCAGCCTGGTCTACATACATAGTTCCAAGAAAAAAAAAAAAAAACAAAAAACAAACAAAGAAGGAAGAATCAGATGCACTTAACAAAGAGGATAAAATAAATCACATTCTCAGTGTAAACACCATGGCTCCACATTGTTAAAGTTAACATTAATTAATATTTGATATAAGAACAGTTAGTGTATATTTCCTGAGAAGAAAAATCCAAGTGGGCATATGGTGAAACAAGGAGATTTAAAACATATGCATTTGTTCTCATTTTTGTCTATTACACCCATGTGTTCAAAAATCAACCTTTGATTGTGAATTGAAAATTTTGTAAGTTGAAATTTTTCCTGTCCACCAATACCACATTGGATTTATTTTATATGAAATATCTGTATAATTATCTCATACTAAATACTTAGGCTAATTCTTTTTTGAAAAAAATTTATCAACTCTCCACCTTTTAAATGCCTGCTTTTTCTTGGTTACAATCATATTATTATTCCAAATCATCAAAAGAATATTAGGTGGATTTTCATATCATTTCTTTTCTTTATGTCCCTCTATGCTTGTAGCATTTAACTCTCCCTCTCTCTCTCTCCCACTCCTGAGCATTTTTTTCAAATGAAAACCCATATTCCCAAACTGAAATATTTGTTCTCTTTAGTAAGATTCTTTCTGGCTTAAGGGAGAATAAATTTACAGAGACATCTTGAGACTTTGGGACTTCCGCGATTCAGTGTTTTACCTTGAATGTCTATTCTTGACTTTTCCTTCTTTTTTTGAATAAACATCCCCTAAAGAGAACACTGTCTTTGTGACTGACTTTATTGAATAAATTATGCAGTGCTTCCTCCTGCAACTCACGGGAGCGATGCCGAAGAAAGCAGACATAGCTGTTGGACATCATTTTAGCCCCTCTCTCTGATTGGCAGATCACAGGAAGGAAAAGTGTCCCATGAGCCCCTCTGTGAGGTCGTTACCAACTGATTGAGTATTCGCCTTAAATATCTGAAACCCAGGTGTGCTGTAGATTAGCACAACTTACAAGCACTGTGTGGAGATTTATTATGATAATTGTTGCTTTTATTTTTTATTTCCCTGAACTCAAAGATAATTAATGTCAGTATGTGTCCTGGTATCTGACTCTCTTAATTGGTCCTATGGTGCCTTGGGTGTTTGAAAATCCACTCACTTATGGACTTTTTTTTTCTTTTGACTTGTTTTCCTGGAGCAGTTCATTAGAGCCTAAAATATTTGATTACATTTAATTGTGATGTCTTCAATTTGTGCACCTGCTGCAATTTACATGAGGGGAAAAGGCTTGCAGAAGCAGGGGGAAAAAGTGAGAGGGGAGAATTAAATTTTAAAAGAATTCCCTTGCACAGGGTAATTGGGGTTAAATATGGCAACAAAATAAACTTAATAGGTGGTTAGAGTTTTGTAGCTACTATAGTTATACAAAACTGTTGAAATCACAATTGTTTCCGTGTGTAAAATCATTACATATATTTTAATGGTGTTGCGTTTTTTTTTTATTTTTTGTCACCAAAACTACTTGGAATCAGTGTGGTATCCATAGTTATTCAAGCTCAGTGTCTGGCACTAAAGAATGTTCTTGGATATTAAAAAAAAAAGTCACTGAGTCAGAATGCGATGAAAGCACATTATATCGATGCGTGAAAGTGTCATACCAAAGCCCGTATTTGGGGAAATTAATGTGCGCTAATAAACAAAATGCTCAAGGAAGCACAATTGGGTGACCAGGGACTTTGTTCCCTAGGCACTTTAAGCAAACTATAKACTGATTTTCATTTTGACAAACTCTATGGCCTTTCACCACCATTTCACTTTTGTTGTATCACGATTGATGAAGGGGACAAAAATTCTAGGAACAGTTAGAGATTTCTTTGCAAATATGAGCAGATTTTAGCCACAAGGATACATCAGCTTCAGAGACTTGTATGGACCTCAACTTGAGCATCTTAATGTCTACACTGTAATGATATGGGCACCTGGGAAGGGGTGACGGTTGCTTCAGCTTCCGAGTGAATAAACCACCTTCCTACATTTTTATGTAAAATGATCCATTTTCTTTTTTCTATATTTAATACCATCTTTACATTAGTCTTTTGTAGGAAAACAATTAAATACAGTTCTCAGATTATCATGGAGAGGAAATCAKGAGCTATCTGCACTATATTAAAAAGTAGTTCCATATATCCTGGACATTTTTGTTTGTTAGACATTCTTGAGGAAGCAGGATGCTGCTGCTGGTCTTTCAGAAAAATTCAGCCTCCACATACCCAAGGTCAGGTTTCCTCTCCAAAGAATCTAGTCAAGTGGTTCTCAACCTGATTGAAGGTCACCAAAAACCATCAGAAAACCTTGATAACTACATTACAGTAGGAAAATTACAGTTATGAAGTAGCAAGGGAAATAATTTTACAGTCAGGGTTCAAGCACAACATGAGGAACTATTTTGAAGGGTTGCTGCATTAGGAAGGTTRAGAATCACTGGTCTAGCAGGTCATTTCCTAACACCTTCACAAGTCTAGCTCCAACACTTAATGGCATGGAAGTACCAATGGGCCTAACCTTTGTTCCTTCCTTCCTTCCTTCCTTCCTTCCTTCCTTCCTTCCTTCCTTCCTTCCTTCCTTCTTTTTGCATTTTTAAAAATTTAATGGTTATTTTATTTATTTACATTTCAAATGTTATCTCCCTTCTCAGTTTCTTCCCCACAAGTCCTCTATCCACTCCTCTTTCCCCTGCCTCTATGAGAGTGCTCCTCAACTTGCGCGTGCACACACACTCCTGCCTCAGCAGCCTTGGGGTCCTCTATCCTGGTGCATCAAGCCTCCACAGACCAAGGGACTCCCTTTCCAGTGATACCAAATAAGGCAATCCTCTGCTACATATCCAGCAGGAGCTATGGGTACCCCCTGTGTACTCTTTGGTTGGTGATTTAGTCACTGGAGGATTTGGGGGTTCTGGTTAGTTGATATTGCTCTTTTTCCTATGAGGTTGCAAACCCCTTCTGCTCCTACAGTCCTTGCCCTAAATTCCTCATTGTGGTCCCCACACTCAGTACTATGTTTGTCTGTGTACATCTGCATCTGTGTTGGTCTGGCTCTGGCATAGCCTCTCAGGGGACAGCTATACTGGACTCCTNCTTCTTTTTGCATTTTTAAAAATTTAATGGTTATTTTATTTATTTACATTTCAAATGTTATCTCCCTTCTCAGTTTCTTCCCCACAAGTCCTCTATCCACTCCTCTTTCCCCTGCCTCTATGAGAGTGCTCCTCAACTTGCGCGTGCACACACACTCCTGCCTCAGCAGCCTTGGGGTCCTCTATCCTGGTGCATCAAGCCTCCACAGACCAAGGGACTCCCTTTCCAGTGATACCAAATAAGGCAATCCTCTGCTACATATCCAGCAGGAGCTATGGGTACCCCCTGTGTACTCTTTGGTTGGTGATTTAGTCACTGGAGGATTTGGGGGTTCTGGTTAGTTGATATTGCTCTTTTTCCTATGAGGTTGCAAACCCCTTCTGCTCCTACAGTCCTTGCCCTAAATTCCTCATTGTGGTCCCCACACTCAGTACTATGTTTGTCTGTGTACATCTGCATCTGTGTTGGTCTGGCTCTGGCATAGCCTCTCAGGGGACAGCTATACTGGACTCCTKCCAGTAAGCACATCTTGGCATCAGCAATAGTGTCTGGGTGTGGTATCAGCAGATGGGATGTATTTCTTGTATGCAGAGTCTTCCCACAGATCTTCTTACTCAGACCATCACTGCTGCCCTGGAAAGCTTTTATATTACTCACCATGAGGGTAGTAAGAAAAAACTAGCACACATGTAACATTTATCATTTTCAATATTCTTTCACTCTCATTACTTATTGTAGCATGAAAAACTCTTGTCCTCTATATTATCATCCTCACAATTGTAGATAACAAGTTTATGTTCCTTTCACTGTATTGTACTTACTAAATTATTTTTGAGACACTGCCCAATGCATCTGAATCTTGAGGTGTGGCTCAGGATGACCTTGAACTTTTGGTTCATCTGTTTCTACCTCACCACCATACCCTGTTACAGAGGTATAGGGGGTCAAACCCAAGGCTTTGTAAAGGAAGGCAAGTACTCTTCTAACTGTACCTCATCCCTAATACACTAATATCATACTATTGAAACTTGTAATATTTAAAATAGACATCAAATTTACGTATGAGACAGTATCTCTACTCCCCTCCCTATGTGTATATGTGTGTATATGTGTATATGTGTTCTTGTACATATATATATATATGTAGCAAGGCTATACCACCCAAATGTTGGAGGCCAGAGGACATCACTGTGTGTGTTGCTTCTCATCTTCAACCTAGTATGAGAAAGGTTCTCTTGCTTGCAGTTTTTGTGCCAGGTTAGATGTCATACAAACTCCCAAGGATTTCCATTTTTCAGGAAGAGCACTAAGGTACCCATGGGCTACTATTTGTGTCCTTACTGGGGATCTGGAGTAATAGACTCAGGTATTCATATTTGTACATCCACTCCTTTACTCCTAGTACCATCTCTAAATCCTGGTATATGCTATTTTAATAATTGAATATAGAAATGGAAAGATTTGCCAGTCGTTAAGAGTACCTATGGCTGCTCCACGGGACCTGAGTTCAGTTCAATGCAACTATTTTGAGGTGATCACAACTTCCTGTATTTCTTGTTTTAAGTCATTAGAAATGCTCTTCTGGAGTGTGTTTGCACACATCTCTCCCCATCTCTCTCTCTCATACACACACCCACACACACACACACACATACACATACACATACAACACACTAAAATTTAGGGAAAGAATAAAATGGTAGCTGAGAATTAGTGTGCAATTGAAATCATATCAATATACATTTAGTGACATTCCTAGAGTTACACAGTGAGAGAGACAGTCAAATTAGGCTAATTTCCAGGCCTCTCAATTCAAACTCAAAGCAATTACTTTATTAATAATTATAATAATAAATTGGGCTTTTGTTATCTTTGATACTGAAAGCACAAGATTCATTAAACTTATAATAGGCATTCTGTAAAGTATTGATATATCTAAGAATTTGTACTGTAACACCTGTTCTTAGAAACTAGATGTTGAATAGTAAATATATACCATGGAAAACAACCAGGGCATATGGGTGTGTTTGGGGCAGCTGTTTGACAGTGCATTTCTATAAAACAGCAGGATAAAGGACTCTTTTGGAATTGAAATGTCTGACAAACTGAAATATACAGATGAATACAAGCTGATCTGTGGCGAGATCAATGGTTATCCTCAAAGTGCCTTTGACAAAATGGTTATTTGATAGACTTAGGAATGTAGATTTAGACATCATTCAAGGAACACAAAGGATTGGAGATAGAAGGCAGGGGCTTTCAGCCTATYCTATGAGTAGAACATTTGTGTGCATGTTGTCTTAGAATTTGGCCTCTGATATATCCAAAKCCCTCTTAGATTCATGGAGCCCAACATCATGACATTAATTGACATTCGCTAAGTTTTTAATAAGGTCTGTTACTATCTGACACTTCCATGATTTGGTCTCCACAGAAGGACTGAAATGCACACATTCTGTCAGTGAATACATTTAGTAACAATGACYAAAGGAAAATGTCCCTAGAAGGTCAGACAGGGTAAGATGTTATTCATCTTTCTCAACAGGAATTGGCAGACACGCTAACCGCTAGGCTTTGTTGTATTCTGTTAACCTGCCTCATCTCCTGAATTCTGTGGCCTCTGCTTCTCCATCATCTGTGTCTATGGATCCGCCTTCACGGTACTTGATGACTCACTTTTCTTTCTCCCTAACTTTTTCATTTTACTCTCATACTTTGCTCTTTCTTTCTCTCTTTCTCTTTCCCTTTCTTTTCTCCCCATCTCTCTTTTATAATTCATTAAGTTTATTAAACCTTCTATGAGTACAACAGTCTCTGAGCTGACCTTGAGATTACTGTGCAAAGGAGGAAGGGAGTAATGGAAGGATATTTTTCTTCATTTGTTTATTCATTGAGTCATTCATTGATTCATTCATTCATTGATTCACTCACTCACTCACTCACTCACTGTATATCCTGATTGCAAACTCCCTCCCAGTCCCACTCACACAAATCCCTCCCACATTGCCCCCTCCTTTTTTCTTCCTGGCAGGGGAAGTCCCCTGTGAGTACCAACCCATCCTGGCACACCAAGTTGCAACTTGACTAAGTGCATCCTCTCCAACTGTTGCCTTGACAAGGCAGTCCAGTGAGGGGAAGGGGAACTGACAGCAGGCAACAAAGTTAGAGACAACCCTCCTCACTCCAATTGTTAGGGGAACCACATGAGACCAAACTGCACACCTTCTACACATGTGTAGGGACCTAGGTGTAACCCCTACATGCTGTTTTGTTGGTGAATCAGTCTCTGTCAGCCCCCCTTGCCCAGGTTAGTTGTGTCTGTAGGTCTTCTTGTAGTATCTTTGACCTTCCCACACAAAAGCATGCCTTTACATTAAGTAGAATTTCTTCTTCTACCTTCTAATCTAAATTCACAATAGATTTAGTTATTGGTATTTGATCAGAAAGAGAAAGCCATGAGTCAGAAGAGAAGACTCTAAACAGGAGTCAGAGAGTAAAAGCGATTACCAAAGCCTATTGGTAACTCAAAATCATCACTATTAGTCCAAATAGGTCCTTAGGCTTAGTAACACCAAGGGCATGAACTCCATGAAGAAAAACATGCTGATGAAAGGATTATTAGTCAGAGAATAACTTTCCCCTAAACCGGCATTGCTCCACCAAAAACCTAATCAATAATTCTAGAAGATTTGACTTGAAAAAAATCGTCAAATAACATTTTTCTTTCTCCACCATTTGCTAAATTTGGGGAGGGATTATTCGATATGGCCTAGAATTTTAGTGTCTGAAGTTGAAACAATCAGACAAGATCACAGAATTTTGCTATACCAGGTGTGCTTCAGGAACAAACAGCACCACCACTGTCTGTTATTCACTCTAGAGTCTGATCACCCAGCTTCATTTAGACCTACTACCCAGCTGGTGGTTTTCTGTTATAACAATGACATAGCAGAAGCTATCTCAGTGTACAGACTGAGCATGGGAACTGACACTACTCTCTCTTAGAATAAGAGACCAGATGACCTCTACACTGGTGGTTTTCTCTTATAACAAAAATGTAGCTAAAGTTAGATCAGTGTACAGATTGAAATGGGGAACTGACACTACTCTCTCTTAGTTTAAGTTTATGCTTTTGCAGTATGGAAAGGATGATGCATCTTCCTAAAGATTATTGTGACTATAGAGAAAGAGTATTTTAGGCAAAGTTAGCTTAGTATAGCTCATGTCACATCCAAATGCTCAGCAAGGGAGAACGAATGCAAACTTAGCATTAGAATTATAATATTGTGAAGAAAATTGCAATTACTTTTTTCAGAAGCAGAAACATATATGATATAGATATATAGATATAGATATAGATGTGTATATATATTCTGTATAACATATTATGTTTAATGTATTATTATATATGGTGGAGAAAAGCCTTATGTTTTTTTTTTCTTTCTAATGGTTTCCATGGTGCATTTGGATAACTGGAAAACGTGCAAGGAATTTTGCAACATTCATGGAGAGGTAAATGGGGAGATATATCAATCAGTTTTTATTAGAAMATATCATTTACATACCTGAATGGCTGAGCAATTGATACATTGGATTTAAGAAATACCTCATATGATTATTCTAATAATCTCTTGAAGTTTGTATTACTAGAGGGTAGAAAATTTTGACGACAAGGAGAGGTCTTTTTTTGTGTGTGTGTGCAAGCTGAAATGCCTAACCAAGATTACAAACGTTATAAATGACAGATGGAAGTTGCAAACAATGATTACCCCGAAGGGCTTGCCTTGGTACCYATATTCCTGTACTCAAGAGCATTTATCTATAGATGGAGTGACTGCTACCTGAACTTATAAAGAAAACAAGTAGCTAGAAGGTTGTTTCATGTCAGCATAATTTCTAGCTTCTTTTCATGTTAGAAAATGTCTCTAAGCACAGAAAACCAGAAGGAATTCATCAAAGCCTTCAGGATCTTAGAGGCATTTCTTAGGTGAATTTTACACAATAAATTTATTCTCAAGGTCACCTACCTGGGTCTCACTTTTTGTTCCCTCTTTTATAAAGAAAGAAACGAAGAAAGAAATAGAAAGGTCCAAGCRCAAGGCAGCCATGGAGAGCATGTATATGAACTCACTACCCCAATTATGCTTGTCCAGGCTTAATGTCCAATAGAATGACAATGCTGAAAACGAGAATCGCACGAACGGAGAATTTTTCTCCGTGGCACACTGACTGGAGAGAAGAGCTTTGTTTGTGTGAGTAGAGGAGAGATGATGAGAGGCAAGCGGTGGTCATGCTTCTAGTATTTGGTGGCATGTGGTGAATAATTGATCATCCTCCCTCTCTCCACAAAATCACTAATTCTCTCAGCGCCTCGCATCTACACGTGTCATGCTCGTGATTAAGCCAACAGAGAACCCTGACAAACCCAGGAGGCTTCTGTCTATCTGAGACGCCATTTATAACCCAAATGAAAAATTAAATGGGCAAAGCAAGAAAAGGTCTCTGAAGGTTTAATTATTTATTTATTTTTGTGCACCTTTACTCCCMGCCCGCATTGTTTGACAAGGTAGGTCACACGCGCTCCCTGCAAATGCTGCACTCCAGGAGCATGCCAAAGGATTGGACTGCATGCTCAGCTTTGCAATGGGAGACAACTAGAGACCTAGCAACTAGAGACCGGTCCATTTGTAAAGTGTTAAAAACAAACTTGTGCAGTGTTTGAAAACAGTCGTGATCCCACCCGTTATCATTAATTAAGTTGTGCATAATCTTAGGTCTTCTCAAATGCAAGAAATTTATACCCTCTTACTCTTTGGAAAAGTCTGTTATGGAGAGGGACTTTTTTGGGGGTAGGGGGTGACTGACATTTTCAGCTACTCAGATTATGTATYGGTGATRTGCTGAAATCAAACTCTGGAGACAAAATAGTTTTTCAAATGTGCAACTTTGTTTACAAACGTGTTTCATGAGGTTTCTTRAACCCTATGTCAGATTTCAGCATTACCATGTCACTTTAAGGCCAATATCCTATATTTGGCTTTTTGCCCTCCAATGAAAAAGACAAATTCTGCACTGCCTTCTCATTAAGGGAAAAGTTACTGCAAAGACAGCATATTTCTAGAGTAAACAAATCTCCCAGAGGCTGTATTTTTGATAAGTAGTTTTGCAGTGCTAGTTTGAAGGTTTAACGGTGTGTAGTGTTTCACTTTAATAGTCAGACTAGCAAGCTATAACAAATGCACTTTAAAAACTTTACACTCTGTGGGTTCTGCTTTGACAGGCCTGCTTGGAATCAGGAGGTAATACGGCTTCTCMGTGAGCCATACTTACATCTCAGGCTGAAGAGGAAATTATTCTTGAACCATTGGATCTGTTGGTAATTCGTGGCTCAGTTTATAGTGGCCTTTTAAATTCACCCTGTCTCACTAGGTTTGCTAGGATAGAGCTCAGAGCAGAGAGCTTGTGTAAAGGTGATGTCTGCTTATAGAAGGCAGAAGTCTAAACTAGGGTTTCRGCTTAGAGCACTGAGTGTGTGGTTACACAGATGAATAATAGTTACTAATGGCTTTGCTATGYCCASTCTGTGCTTTCACAGACTTAACTCTGAGGTAAGGTGACTAAAGGTATTCCAAGATAATTTACAGAACAAAGACGTATGGAACCCCTTCCCAATAATTTCATGCATAAAATTTTGCTCAGGGAAACAGCATCCAAACACATTTGAGGTGGATGAGGAGTATTCCAGATAGAAAAAAAAGAATACATGGGTAGGAATTTACACAAAAGTTACACATAACATTTTACCTCTAGTTACATATACTGGATGTTAATTCTGACATTAGAGTTTTATTCCAAAATTCAATGGAATTTTAAAGGAGGAATTTAGGACCAGACTTTTCAGAATCACATCACTATTTCACCAGGGCTTACTGCAGAATCCATACGGTTTCTAGACACAATATCCTCATTTTTCAAGGGTGGGGTGGTATACAGATAAGTGACAATGCAAGAAGAGCTCTACTAGTTTGTTTTGTACACAGAGAACAGCAATATGATATTATGAACAATACAATTTCCATATAAGAAAATTATACTTTAGGAGTACATAGGATGCAGATGCAAAGGGTATAACTATAAATAAGCCTGCATAAATTAGACTGYTGTGGGCTGCAGATATTCCAGGTTTATTTGTATAAACCAAATGTATTCAAGGGTTATGCTACACTAGTAGTTAAGAGTGTGATGTGGAGCCAGGAAAGCATAGAATCGGGAAATAGAAACCATTAAACATCAGGATTTTCTTTACTGGATTCCTAGTTCTCTTAGTTCTTATACCACATTCTTGGCTTTCTATTCTTGGCTGAAGACATCTTCCCTCTGACAATGCTCTGTGCTCAGCATTCACAGGACTCCTGAGAGTATGTGCCATTGCTTCTAGTCAGAGGCATATTTACCAGCTGAAGAGAGACACTGGTTATCAAACTTTGGCATCTGCTTCTGACTTGTGAACCAAATTATAGTTTTAGTGTGTAGGATTCTGTCTTTAGACTAGATGTAAACTCTGTGTAGTCAGGTTAACAGTGCWAGTTGACCATATTTCCCAAAATGTGGGAAGTACATAAAGAATATTGTAACGTTTGATTAAGTAAAAGAACCGTAGAATGATGCAGTCTTATAAAATGAAGTTCCTATTTATTAAGCATCATGTTCTTTTTCTCTTACATGTGGGTTGAAATATTTCTTAAAAGCAATAGACCATGTATACCTTGCAAAATACATTGGAGAAAAACTAATTTATATTTCCCATGATTCATGAGTGGCCTCAGGGCTAAAATTGGTTTACCAGAGATCAGAATTAATCTTGACTGATCCTAGTCACACTGTGGAAAACATTTTTATTCACTTCTGATAATAATTCTTTTGTGGTTGCTATTGTTATTGCATTAATTTTTTTTTACCCTTCTGTAGCTTGAGAAGAGAAGCAAAACAATGCTGATTAATTGAGTTACTCTGTTCATCAGTGGTTTACTCTACTTAGAATCTCGGTGGGCTTTCTGAAGAGATTGACAAGGAAATCTTGTTGGGTGTGATATAACTTYGTAAGCATSCTGCCAAGAGTTTCATAAAGAGTGGTATTCCATAGGGACTTGCTTAAAAACATGCTGCCTACTTTGAATGGTGCTCAGCCTTTCTCAGATTACAGTGCTGCTGAGGGGTGATAAGAAAACTTCTACTGAAGGCAGGACTGGAGGACCAGTGCGAAACATGTGATATCCTGCAATTGAAGCTTCACAAAGGGAGGGAGGCATCCTGAACAATCTGCAGTATGTTCTTGGCCTGAAGTTTAAGGTTCCTTGTGTGGCTAAGCCACACACTGATACACCTACAGTGGCTGATGGTTTCTTTGTGCTTCCATCTTTCATATATCTAAACATTTGGGCATTCAAGAAAAAAAAAAGAGACTTACATTTATCTTCCTAAACACCACCTTATTTCCATTGCCTAGAGCATATGAGAGACATCGCTTTATTTTTATTTATTTAACTTACCATTATTTAATATCACCTATTGGAAAGGATCAAAATAAAATTAAACAATATTGGAACGAGGGGAAAGAAAGATTTCAAGTGCGTGAAAAGAGGCCGGAAGAGATTTTGAACTAATAAAAGTATGTTCAGGGTATTTACTAAAGGTGACTTTAGCAGATTCATGAAGTTCAACCATTGTGTTTATATGTAGGGAAGTTACTTTTAAAATCAGATTGATCTAGAAATGAATTATTAAAGAATAAATTATTGAATTCCAAACTCTAGTATTATGTGCTATGTTTATAGACAGAGGGAAAGCTGGAGAGGATAGGATATTAGGTGAGGTGCTTCCCAGCCTGACTACATTTGTGAAATTGGCAGAAAGTAAGGAATTAGAAAAAAAATCAAATGATTAACATAAATAATAGTGTAAAGTGCAGCTTCATGTAAATGGACTAGGGATGCTTTTCCTTTGTGCTTAAATGTGACTCTCACAGGCCCAGGCACAGGGTGATTCAACATGCTGGAACATTACTCTATTTACAAGTTCAAACCATTAAAATTAATGAGGAGAGCCTGTTTACTCTAGCCAAGGATCCTTCTAGCCAAGATCCAAAGGACCCCAARTGTTTAGAATTCACTAGGAACTGCTACTTTTATAGAATAAACAAAACACAACAGAAAAGAATGACATTAAAATCTTATTACATCCCAGTAGGGAAATATTAATGCCTTTATAGGTAGAGCAAAAATCTTAAAATTTCAAAAAATTTTTAATTATCTTTTCAATGACCTTTTTCTTGAAATAAAATTTATATCTTTTCCTACGTTTTCCTTACATTTATGGAAAATGAATTCTTTTCCCATGTAATACATCCTGATTATGGTTTCCTCTCTCTSTGTGTTGGTTCAAGTTCCACTCCACCAACCTTCMCATCTGGATCTGTTCCATTTCTGTYTCTCATTAGAAAATAACAGGCTTCATGTGAGCTTTGCTTGCTCCCATTGACCTAGAAGGCTTTAATTTCTTGGTGTTCTCCATGTACTCTGACCCTTAAGACTTTTTAATTCCTCCTCTTTTTGTTATTGCCTGTGCTCTGWGGGGAGTTATTTGTTGGAGACATCCCATTTAGGGTTGAGGATTCCAAGATCTCTTGCTCTCTGCATAAGGACTGCTGTGGGTCTCTGTATGTGTTCCCATCTGGTTCAAGAGGCAGCTTCTATGCTGATAATTCAACAAGGCTAAAAGTATAGCAGAATGCCATTAGGAATCATTTTATCACTATATGTTTTTGTTTTGTTTCATTTTGTTTTGTTTTGTTTTTTGAGACAGGGTTTCTCTGTAAAGTCCTGGCTGTCCTGGAACTCACTCTGTAGACCAGGCTGGCCTTGAACTCAGAAATCCGCAGGCCTCTGCCTCCCAAGTGCTGGGATTAAAGGAATGTGCCACCACTGCCCCCATTATCTGTTTTTTAATTTGTTTGTTCATATTAGTAGTGTTTGTTTTATCCTAGGTCCCTAGATTATGTAATCTAATCCCCCTCATCCACTTCATCATCCTCACAGTGTTGGGCGTGGATTTCATTTTATRGAGTGGGCCTTAAGTCAAATAAGATATTACTTGGTTACTCCCACAAGCTTTGTGGCATGAGGCAAAATCTCAGGTTG
>BDUI01000443.1:11338-23834 GCA_002335545.1 Apodemus speciosus | reverse complement strand
TGGGAATTTGGACTAGAAAAGCTGTTGGATACTTTAAGGGTAGTTTAATGAGCCCTCTTAATAGGAACATGAAAAACAGTGCTGAGAGCAATTTAAACTGTGAGTGCCCTGCTCAAGAAGTTTCAGAGGGAAAGAATGTTAGTAAATGACCTAGAGACCATTCTTGTGATATTTTGGCATAAAATGTGAATGCTATATGCCCTTGTCCTAAATATCTGCCTGARTTAAATCAAAGACAGGATTAATCACATTGGCATAGGAATTTTCAATATAGCCTAGTATTGACTATGTCACATGGTTATTAAAGGTCACTCTCATGTAGATCTACAAATAAAAGGAGCAAAATGATCAAGAAARAATTCAAAATGTACAGTTTGAGAAGAAAAGAAGCACCAAGAATTCTAATGCAATAGCAAAGGCCACTGCTCAAGGAGATAAAAAAAAGTTTAAAGGCAAGCCTGTTCCTAAATGAAAAAAGCGGGTAGTGGTAAACTCATGGAAAGCAAGACACCATACCAGTAAGTTTTCTCTTGTGAAAAAAAATTAAAGAAAAGCTTAAGTAGAGAAGGAAACAGTGAACAATCAATATCTGGTACAARTGTAATTGAGTGAAGAAACCACTTCCACCCACAGGAAGTGGCAGTAGGTGGCTGTTTATGTCATATAGTTCAGGCTTCAGATTAAACAATACAAGAAAGGAGGTTGTAGAATCTCCTTCCGTGACTATGGAAAGCTGCTGAGTCCATGAATGCATCAGGAGTGTCCCTGCATGGAGCTCTAAAGAAGGCATTGCATGAAGCTGTGAAGGTGAAGCCTGGATTGTGTTAAAAACCTCAAGACATTGGCGATACCACACTCATAGGATATTACCAAAGAAAGTTGAAGATCAGGTGTGGATATAGCCCTAGAGTKAAGTATRCTACGGTCAAYAAAGTTGGAAGAGTTGAAGAATTGAAGAACACTTTGACATCAGATAATGACATGAAGAATTTGGAATTTCCCCTTCTGGTTTTAGGTCTTTCATTAGTTCATTATTTCTTCACTACGTTCCCTTTCCATGTATCTTCTATGACATTGTATGTTGGAAKTATGKGATCTGCTTTAGAATTTGATTTTACAGTGGGTTGCCATCAAAAATTGCCTTGGGGTCTTGGAATATGGACTAAATGTACTTTGCCTTATGATATAGCTATCAGCCTCTGATGGACAGAGAGTGGAAGCTGGTTGTTTGATTAAGAATGGCTATCATACGCTCATAGATTTAAATTACTAGTCATCAAGAAGTGGCATTACTTGTGAAGGATTACTAGTTATGGCCATATTTCTTTCATAAGAGTTGCCTTGGTCATGGAGTCTATACACAGCAATATAACACTAAGATGGGGTTTGTGGTACGAATGTTCAGTACCATCTTCAAAGAATATAAGGAAAAATGATAGATATATCTTTATTGTCAAAGGTGCTGAAAGAGGTCTAGGAAGAGCCTGGAAAAGAAAGAATAAAGAATGGCATCTAAAGATATTCTGCATGACAATGGGGAATCTAACAGCAAATCAACAGTACTACCCACTGCTGTCTCTCTTCTGGTAGTGGGTAAATAACAAACTTTTAGGTAACAGTATTACTTGGGAGACATGAACAATTACCTATTCACTTCAAGTAGAGATCCAACAAGTCATCAGTTAAATAACACCAAAGTCCACTTTAGTGACTGCATAAGTTTCATTGAGTTAAGTAGTGTAATATGGGTGAATAGTTGCTTAAAGRAGCAGAAATGACACCAGRACTGCTACATCACCAAAGCCTACCCTCATGTGAGTGACACCTCATGAAAGCTAAAAGCCAGAAGGACACTGTTCAACCTTTAGGCAGAGTAACCCGTTGGAGGCAGTATTGTCGGAGTTGCTTAGTTGATCTGAGCTGCTTCCAGGAAGGACAGGAGGCCTGCATTTCTTTTAAAGGTCTCGTTCTATTATGCAGATTGACTGATCTCTAAGTCTTCCACATTGCAGTTTCAATGTCTTCTAAGCAGCTCAGTTCAGAGTAGGGTTTCTGAAGCTTCCTAATGCTGTGACCCTTTAGCTCAGTGTCTCATTTTGTGGTGACCCCCAACGATATTATTTTCTTATTTCATAACTGTAATTTTGCTACTATTATGAATTATCATGTAAATATCTAATATACAGATGGTCTTAGGGGACCACTTTAAAATGTCCTGTAACCTACAGGGGTCATGACCCATGGAAAACTGCTGGTTTAGAGAGTGACTTTCAGCAGTCTTTACTGATTATATACACATGGGCAAGGGAAAGTCTAATGAATCTTGTCAATTTTGGAGTCATCCTGTCTTATTTTCAGTTGCTTACTTCCTGTCTTAATCATCTTTCCTGCAAGATGAATGATTTCAGCTACCTTTAGAACATCTTTTTCTAAATGTCCTGATTATTAATTCCCCTTCTACATCCTTTATCATAAGATATTTCTTTGCAATATTGACAGTGCTAAATTAGAAGATATTGTTACACAACACAGTGAGCTGTGAGAAATGAAGTGACTTCTGGAGGGAGGAATCACAGGTATCTATCTGAATAAAACAGCCAATTATCTGAACTTGACATTGACATAGATCAACAACAACCCCAGGAAAAAAGGACACAAAGATTTGCCCAAAGATATTTTGAATGGGAAGGCTCAAACTAGACTTACTCTTGGAACACGCTTTTCTCCTTTTTTCTTTCTTTTGCTTTGTTTGTGTGTGTTTTTGTTTGTTTGTTTCTTTATTATTGTCCCCCTCCCTACCAGAATATAATCATGAATATAGGATTTTCTTGTAGTTTTTATTTTTCCTTTTTGATTATTGATATGTTCCTAATTAGTGTAAAGACGTCTAGAACAAGGCAGCCACTTAATAAATGACTAAATGGATGCAGGATTAAAGAATAATTGCAGATAAGATGAAGTCAGCATAACATTCATATGTTACAATTATCATAGTGCTGGTAGGTCAGTGTGGGACAGGGGATATGTAGAACATTCAATATACATAGGAATTGTTGGGGAAATAAGGGAACAACACAACCCACAGCTTTACTTTGGGAGTCTCAAATAGAGATGAAAGAAATTATTCTTGAATATCTATGAGAAGAAGAAATGGACTTTGATTTATTATAAGTAAAGATGATATGTTCACCTTAGCATTAATTCTCACCAGACTTACCATTTTAATTCTTTCTAAAGAAAGGTTATCTAATGGGTATTTTCTGAACTGTATCTAAGCTGCGTTTTCAACACACAGAAATTGTAGGTGGCTAAGAACATCTGTATAATCCTAAGCATTTTTTGGCTTGATGTCTGGAAAATGTCAGTGGCTTATATCTCATGGGAACTCTAGTAAACATTTTAATTATATGACATTCTGTTTCTGTTTCTTACTTTCTGAATGAACATGGCTCCTGTTACATCGCTCCTCCTGAGAGGTACAGACAGAATGTAGAAAGTGCAGAGGTGCCAATATTATTTGTTTCACTGAACTTCTGTATATTGCTTCTGTATATATATACAGAGTATGTATGCAGGCATATTTTCTGATTTAAGATAATAATTCTGTTGAAGTCTGGAGCCGAAACATTTTCAGGATGGACTAGCAAATAGAAATTCATGGGATCTTTATATTTCAGTAGATAAAAAATATTTAGGAAGCAGGTTAGGCATGAGGGATGTCCATACTTTAAATTCCAATATTCTACTCAAGAGCCATGGATAGGGATGTGTATAACTGTGGGTTCCTGCCTGTTCTACACATTGAGAGCCTGTTTCAAAAACAAGCAAAAAGTTGTGGATCATAGTAGGAAGTTTTCATTAGGCAGACTTTCTGAGGTTGAGAATCTTCTTAGACACCAGAGGATCACATAAGGAATGAGAGAGCATATATGTATCAAACACAGCCAGAGGTTGAACTGGTGAAGACTGACAGACAACCCTGTGAGCTATTAACAAGCACAAAAAACCCTGAAAAGATATTTTTCTATTTTGAAGAACTTGCATTTGGAACTTTGGAAATGTGGAACTGAAGATTGCACATGATTCTAAGGGAGACAAAAGAAACAGATGTATTTTTAATGTAAATCAATGAAATTTAAGCATTTTGTGTCTGGTATGGAATAACTAGCAATGCTCCAATATGTTCCTGAGATGGTTTGAGAAAAATTCAGGATAATTTTCATAGGTTGTAGCATACCTTTATGTTATCATGAGTATTTGTAGGAAATATGTTTTTTGTTCATGTATGTTATGGAAGAGCTAGCATGGGTTTTTCTTAGGACCTGAGATGAATTCCATGTAAGAGATTACAACAGAAGCATCAGTGAGAATGGGAAAGAATGCATTCAATTGCTCACTTCACAGCTCTAGTTGAATAACTCRTGGGTCAGCAAATGTGGCTCAATCAAAGGGGGGAAAAGTACAAATAAGTCACAAACTTATGTATGTAGTCAGTTCCCATAATTAATATAATTGTCATTCTTACTCGGTTGTTTCATATACTGAAGCTCAAACAATTCTTGACTCTTCATTTTCCTCTATGTACTGAATCAGGTGGATGGATAGTGTTAGGTCTCTGTTTATAGTATATATTTCACTATGCAATTTTGTGATAAATAACAAATAAGTATCATAAAATTTCTCAATAAATCTTCAGAGTGATGGTATAATAAGTCTGAGAATCCCCCAAAGAAATGTTCAACATCCTTAGTCATCAAGGAAAATGCAAATTTGAATGACCCTCAGATTCCACTTCACACCAATCAAAATGACTAAACAAAAACTCAAGTGACATCACATCTTGGCAAAGATGTAGAGAAAGAGGAATATTCTTCCATTGCTGATGGAATTGCAAACTGGCACAATGACTCTGGAAATCAACCTTGCAGTTCCTCAGGGCACTAGTTCTACCTGAAGACACAGCTATACCAGTCCTGGACCTGTTACACATTTCCTTGGTTGTTTGGATGTGATTAGAGATGCAAACTATCTCAACCCTCTAGTTGTCAATACATTTGGTGTTTATCAGACTCTAACATCCTTCCTGCCACAGGGTAGTAGAACAGTTTCTATTTTCTATTCTATGCTAAGGCAGAGTTCACCGAAGAAGAAAGCTTTCTCTTACTTGAAGCTTCTATACTACACTATCCAGGGACTGATTCATCCTTGGATTTCTGCTCTAGTAGGGAGATCACTCAGCCAGCTTCCTGGATGTAATGGGCTATCATAGATAAATGGATTAATTCCTGTCACAGTCACCAAAATACCAAATATCCATTTGTCAAGACTAACCAGAGACAACAGGCCTGATACTGTCACTCTAGTTGATGATGTGCACACCTGTTCTGCAAAGGATTGATCATGGTTGGTACACAAATCCTTCAGAAACTTATGATGTTGTAACTTATTTCTTTCTGTACAATCACACATTTCCAGGAGCATAGGGCTGTACCTGAAACCTCTCAGCTAAGTTCCCAGAAGCCTGCTGTTGACACAGAACTGAAATAACTCTTGGTTGGCATCTTGTCACCAAAGTTCATGGAGTTGAGTAAATTCATACAACAAATGAAATTTCCCTTATTTTCTATGTGCTGTCTTTCTACTCTATGRTCAGAAAAAAAGGTGGAGAATCACTGGGTCAAAGACACAAGACAGCCTCCATTCTTAGACTGTTTCACGAGAAGCCTTGATCAGATCATGAACTCTAAATAATGTATTATATAGGCTGGGAAACAAAGCTGAAATTGTAACTAATAAAGATTGGTGATAGATTTATGACTTTCCTTTCTTCTTTGTTGCTGACTTAAATGGAAAAGTAGCATAAAACTGCATATGAGTTGAGACATAAACAACTATGGGAATTTCAGCAAAAGGAGAAACCTAAATGGGAGTGGATGAGATTTTGCTGCCTATTTTTCTTTCTCATTACCGTGATCTCCTACATTTTACTTCCAGGAGATTCTACAGCCAAAACAGCAGCAGTAGTGTCAGAAAAAACCTTGGGAACCTGCAATTGTAGGGAACAACATCTTGTTATCCCAAGAGAATACGCCTTACTGTGCCCTTACTTTGTAACTCAAGGTTAGAGTAGTTTGTTGAAGTGCACTGAACAGGCCAATTAAAATCTGTCTTCTCCCATTACAGAAGTGGGATGTACATAAGATGGGAGATTGTAAAGAGAAGAGAACTTCTAGATGGAGTTTAATCCTATTTGGAAATGTATAACCTCAGAGCTAAACATGCAACACCTTAACTGCAAGATGTCATCAYACTATTAAAATTCATTTACACCAAAACCACAGTACATGGGTAGAAGACCTAGGAATAATATGATACACTAATCCAAAAAGCACTGAAAACATTCCTCCAAAGAAGGGCATTTATGTTGCAAAACTGTTTAATGAACAGGTAAAGTGTTTTTTATGAGCCTAACCTTGTAAGAATGACATTAGTCAGTTTTCTGTTACAGTTATAAATCCCCAAGTTAATTTATAAAGAGAACAAACCCATCAAAACCTGTTGTTTTRGAAGTCTTAGCTCATTTATCAGTTAGGTCTATGACAATTGTCCTATGCTGGCACACTATGACAGTGGTGTGCACCAGCACAAAATAATCCAGCTCATCATTGGATGAAAAATAAAAAGACAGAAGAGAATGGACTGGGGTCTTATATTCCTTTCCATGGATACCAGGATCAGGCCAACATTTTAACACATGGACCGTGGGAGTGTTCTCTACCTCTCTGCTCTAAACTGAAGCATTCCTGAATGAATTCCTAAATACCCAAGACTTCTTTCCAAGGTTAAAAACACAGAAAATAACTTCTAATGGAAAAAGGTTGCTGGTAGTCTCCAAATGCCACCCTAGTTACAAGGAATGCAGAGAGCTACTCATGTTTGAATGGCTTCATAGTGACAAATATGTCTTCGGATCACCAAGCCTATATAAATAACTCCTCATTGATACTCCTGTAAGAAACCTTTCATTGATACCCCAATAAACTCATTGGTATACTAAGCTACATAAGCAGAATTGCCTTTACTTGTCTTTTATCAGTACCCTGTCTGGAGTGACTAGATTCTTATCCATGCTTCCTCAGGAAAAGTCACACAGCAGGGTCCTTTGCACTGTAAACTCTAGCAAGAATAAAATTATTCTATATCTTATGAGCTATCTAAGTATCAAAGTAACATGCATAATGTTCATGATGCTCAGAATATAACAAAAATATTTTACATGTGGAGAACAAGAGATAAGAGAATACCTTTTGAATGCAAAAATGTGAGAAAATATAATAGAAATGTTATAATCTCAATAAAGATATCAAACATATTATAACCATGTTCTAAGGGAGAAGTAAAAATACTCAAGCAATAAGTAGAAAATAAATATATCAATCAAGAGAAAGAACATGTGAAAGATGAATCATGTGAAATGAATAATGTGACAACTAAAAGAGACAGTTCAGTATGTGACTGAGTAAGAAAATGCAGATTTAAAAAAAAGTGGGAAGATAAGCTAAAGGCAAATCAGGAGATGGGAACCATTCTAAAGACAGGGGTGAGAGGGATGATGAGAATGAGTGGACCCTCAGAGACCTGACAAACAACATTGAAAAGGTGAACGCTGAAGAAGGAAAACAGAGAATATATTCCTGAAGAAAAAGAATCTTGAAAATATCCTATATCTTGGAAAAGCTTATTGGACACCAGTGATACATTACTGTGTATGCCCTCCATGCATATATAGGGTATTCAACAATATAGGTGATATTAGTGCTTCTTTGAATACTAGAAATAAGAACAGTAATGTATAACTACATAATTATATATGTATATATGTATAAATATTTGATTATAATGGTTAATGAACTAAAATGACGTTAAACATCATCACATATTTCATTTCATGACATCTAAACATATTTTTGCCTGATATACTGGTGATGATGTCTCTGGAGCTTATTCTCATGCTGTTGGTCTTAGCTCAACATACTATCTTTTAGAAGTCTTCACTGAATATCCTTCCATATCCCGTCTTTGTATACCACCCAGTTTCCTTCCCTAAGGGACCATTCCACAAGCTACCACAGTGCATTTGTTCACTGGTTTATTGTTTCTGTATTCACTACTCTGGCATGCAGGATTATATTAAAAAGAGTCTATCACATGATCTTTACTATTTACACATGATTAAGTGAAGCTGGGAAGGATAAGTACTTTTTGAAAAGACAAAAGATGAACTGATTCAAATACAGGACCTTTATAGTGGTGCAAAGCCTACTTGGATGTATTTAGACTGTTAAAGTTAAGAAGTTTACATAAAGAAGCACAGGAGAGTGTTTAGAACTGATAGTGCCATTTATGATATTTCAAAGTGTTGATGTTGTTACATTATTATTATTATTATTATTATTATTATTATTATTATTAATTACATCCAGGAGTGTGTGCTATATTTATAGACATTTGTCCATCTTTGCACACAACAGACCTTAATCTATTGAAAAGTGTCCAATCTTAGCTGAAACATGTCTAGCACTCATTGCAGAAGTTCCATAATGGAAGACAGATGGCAGATGATAGAGGTAAATAAAATCATTAAACACCACTCTTTCACCATTTCAAGCTACACAATTATGCTACTTATGTGCTTTCAGTAATCACTCATTAGCAGTGATTCTGGTAAGTATTTTAAGAGTGTGGCGTTATTATTACCCTTAAGTTGGAGATGAACAATTATTATTCAAGCATTCATCTTATGCATTCTCCTCCCCAACTAAGGGATGCAGGCATATTTTTAATATAATTTAAAAGGAAAATATAAGTAGTAAATGTAGGAATTTTAAAAATTCCCACTCCAATAATCAAACATTTTGGGAGAAAGTCTAGGTTAGAAAAGAATAAAGCTGCTTTGCTCATTAAATTATCTTTCAAGTTGCTTAACCTTATGTATAACAAAATCATTTTTTTCAAGATTATGCTGTTGAAGAACAATTTAAGGAAACAATGTTGTCTGAGAAAAGACATAGTCATATTCAGATTTTCCATTCAGAATTGGCAATTAAGTTATGGCAAGTGGCCCGGTAGTTAATTTTGGCCAACACAGAATGATACAAAATGATCATAGGAACAAGCCTTTCAGCATGACTATGGGAGATTATCTAGACTGCATTAACTGATGTGGGGAGATGCATCCTATATGTGAACTATATCATTTCATCTTCTACATAAAGACAAGCTTGGCTGAGCAGAAGTATACATATCCCTCGGACTGTTCTTTATAGATGCAACATAGAAGATCTCTTTTACAACCTCCTACCCACATGATTCTTCTACTATGATTGCTTGCACCCTCAAACTGTAAGTCAAAGCAAATTCTTCCTTCAGGTATTTGACCACAGCACTGAAAAAAGTATGCAATACAGAACTGACTAGATGGTGTATAGGCCTTTAAATATTCTTTGGAGGAAGAAATGTGGAAGACTCTGAAACATCAGTCTAAAACACATGGGGAGTTATAAGCATTGATTAATAAACTTCTCTGGCTGGAATTTGGAAGGTCAAAATGCATAGAGATACAGTGGCTATGCAGGCTAATACAGGGAGTCTCCAGACTGAATGTGGACTCTATGGGGAATGGCAGTAGATGCCAATCTGATTAAGGTCTGGCAAAGAACCTGTCTGCATTCTACCTAGGACCTGACGACTTCAGTGAAGTTGATTTAAAAAGTAATGTGGTAATTTGTTTGGCAGAGAATATTTCAAGGTAGTATTGCATCCCTAATTATTTGTCGCTGCTCTAGTCTAGATCCACACTGAATGAAAACAGAAGGAAACAGTAAATTATGATAAATATTAATTTCAGTGAGGAAAGTTTTGTGAACAAATTTAAAGTTGTGGAAGAGGAGAGTACAGACAAGAGAGTATCTGTAGTTGTTTATGTGATTAATATCAGGATCCGGTAAACCTAATGCTTTGCATTAGGAGAAGAGGGCATGCTTTGAGACAAAGAGTCCACCCATCTATGGCTCCATGTTGTGAAAACTCAGATACATTGGAAAGAAGAGAGATTCTAACCTGAGAATGCCTGTACAGGAATTTCCTGCTCAAAAACAGGCACTTAGAAGACTGTTTTCTAAGGGTCAGCACGGAAAGGCAGAACTGTGCTTCAATGGGTGGAGCCTCCATCCAAAGCAGGCAGCATCATGCATATGGTACTGGTTGTACACATATAAAAGTGCAGGATAAGGTGATACAGAATCTTATACTGTTTCCAAAGAGCTTCTGAGGTCTGCAAAAGTCTGTCATGCTCAATGTACCTGAAAGGAGAGCCTGCGGGAGCACTGTATGGAGCTGGGAATGTGCAGAGATGAAACCAGAGCTGCAGTCTTGACTTGGAGATGCTGGAATCACAGAACTTCCATCCAGAAGATTTGCAAGTCTGGAATGTAAGGATCACAAGCAATGTAAGAGTGAGTGGGCAGGTACATCAGGTGGCAGAATTTGAGATGTAGAGTTACTCAGGCACTTGGAGTCTAGGTGATTGCATTATGAGTACCACATGTCCAACATGGATCTGAAGCCTTTCTTTGCCTCTTTCATATTTTCAATATGTCCCCAKTCCTTTCTAAATTTCGTTGCCTTTGTATGTTGGAAATATATTATCATTTTAATTGTTATATATTATTTAATGGGCCTCACAATTATAAAATTGTCTGAATTTTTCAGCAGTGACTCTGTCCTTAAATTTATTTGTGAACAGTGTTGAAAGTGTTAAAGACTAAGGGTACGTTTGAAGTTAGACTAAATGCATTTTGTGTTTTGAGACAGCTACGAGCCAATGGGAACAAAGAGTAGAGGGTTCTGATTTTAAAATCCATATATTTGAACATTAAGTGGACAAGGGATAGACTTGTGATGGCTAATATTGATTGGCAACTTCACAGAATGGCGACTTACCAAGGAAACAAACCTTTGGATTTGTCTTTGTAGGATTATATAGATTACATAAATGGAGGACAAAAGTCATACCTTAAATATGTGCCCATTAGGTGTGTCACAGAATTCACAAAAAGAAGTAAATTCCCTGAGAAGGAAAATTGCTTTCTGTTCCATGATTTTGCATGCAGTGTGATCAGCTGCTAGTTCAAATTTCTGCTCTTATGAGTTATCCATGAGTCCAAATAAATGAGCTCTCCATTCATTGCCTTTGATAGGTATTTAATCACAGCAAAAGATATAATTATGAGAAATGTTTTCATAAAAAGAGATATATTAAGAAAAAAGTGCAGGCTAATAGGATGGGTGGGGAGAACTGGAGTCTAGATAGAAAGAAACATTCAAATCAATGATTTTCTCAAAGTATGGTCTTTGGGCCAGTGAAAACAGAAGCCTGTTTCATGGAAGGACTTGTTGGGAATACAAATGCTATAAATGGGACCTTGGATTTTTACCATTCTAAAATTTAAAAGTGGAATTTAGAATTTTYAAGGATTCTGATGAAAAACTGGGTTTGAAAAGTCTCTGCTGAGAAAGGCTTTTGAATTATACTGTCAGTTGTAGAAAATCATTACTTGTGCCTTACCAGAGCTCTCTGCAGTAACATCTACTGCAGATGTTAACCTTGTCCAGGAAGCTAAAGTCTAAAAGCACTGACATATTTTGATGTAGTATTACTGTGGCAACAACAAGGAATATTCATATCCTCACTATTTGTTCTAAATTCATCAGAGGGAGAAGCTAGCTCCTATACTTGCTTCTAAGATTCAGATACAGATTTCTCATGGGCTGCCAAGGATGATGTAACAGTGGAGAGCAATATGGAATGATCAGCAGTAGTTCTGCCTTTACTGTGAGGTTTATTTTCTGACAGTTCATCTTTGTTCCCTTTGTTAAGACCAAAAATCACTCATGGCCCGAGAAATCTAAACTTCCTCATGCATATGCATGACTAGTTAACATTATTCCTCTGAACAAGATGCCCAGTCATTATAAACACTGGTGATTCATATCMMTGATGAATAGAAGCAAAAATGTTTAGAAAAATCCTAAGTCAAACATGGCAATGCCTCAGACTCGTTATATAAACATCTCATGACTAGTACCTGAGACTTCAGTTGTTAACGTCCCCTAGGTGACTATATTGTACATCCAAGGGCAAGAACTATTGGTACAGAAGAAAGAATACACCTTTGGAATAATAAAAGCTTACTGAGGCAGATGTGTTGGAACATAAAAAWTATTAGAAAATGAGCCAAAAATGTAATAGAAATTATGGGTTATAATGCTTATATAAAAGAAGATAATTTTATTAAATTATTTAGGTAACTTTATGTAAGTCCTAAATAACTTTACATTTATAAAAAAGTGGGAAAGTAAAAACTGTAATTTTAAGATAAAGTAGAGTCCAAGAGCTCCAGAGAAGAGGACCCTTCTCTGAAAAACGAGACCTGGT
>BDUI01000442.1:252756-263366 GCA_002335545.1 Apodemus speciosus | reverse complement strand
TGCAATAGCGAAGGGCAGATATCAGAGGGCTGGGAGTTGAGTGGGACTGGGATGCAAAATGGGAAACTCACAAAGAATCAATAAAAAGGTGTTTTTCAAAATAAATAAATAAACAATGCCATCAACTTTAGGGAAATTTAGGGAGTGGCTTATGATGCGGGCGACTACCGCACTTCACACACAGAACTGAGCCTCACCCCCATCATCTGTGGAGGAATCTTTGCCCTTGTGCTCTTTGTTGACAGTTCTGAAAAGATGGCTGCCTTCCTRAGGCTTGTCCCTTAGCCATGGCTACGACTTCCTCCTGAGATGTGTGAGTTAAAAGAGAAAGGGTGCCAGCGCTAGCCTGTCCAGCTGACCTTTCCCCGAAGCAGGGTCTCGGCATCACTCTGATGGAATGGAGGACTCAGCACAGGACAGGCAGACAGAGAAAAGGGCTGTAAAAAAAAAGCAAGAAGGCATGCTCCTGGCTTTGTCTTCAGCCAGGGCAGTCCTGGCAGACTTCCATTTACCCGCAGTGGGCCACGTTTCTGCTGTCCTCATGAGGAGGCCCTATGAGACAATTATCCCACTCTCCTTGTCTGGGCTGACCAATATAAAACGGGGGACGACCCATTCCAAACCACCAAAACCACTTAAAACCCCCAGGCTGCAGGGAGAAAATACGTTTTAGTTTTCAAMCCCCCTTCCCGTTTGGTAGGAAGTCTTTCKCTCTTTGTGCCTTGGTGGGTGGGTGCTTCTTCTCTTTCAGTAAAGTCTGTTATCTGTTGCTGCCTGCTGTACCTGAGACTTTTCCTGCCTTTTAATTCTTATCAGCAGAGAAAACAAATTCTGTCAAACCCGCCAGATTGAGAATTTTGCATTTGTCTTGATTTCTAAACTAGGTTTCTAGGTTCGGATGCAAACAGTGCTAATTTGTTTCTGGTTTTAGCTTGATCCTCTCTGGACACAGGAAGATTTGAGTATTCTCTTAACTCATCCCATAACTGACTGAGCGATAGACCTGGGGAAGACTGTAAATGTCTGCAGTGGGTGCCTACAGCCATTCTCATTCACGCAGAGTGAGATCAAACAAAAGGTCTTGAAAAAGGATTTGTTTCTGTTTATCATGAGACAAATGTACAAAACTATCTCTTACCAAGCCAGCCATGCTGGATCCTCTAAGTCATCAAATCTCTTTCACGATGTCTCTGGGGGACTAGCTGAGGAAATCAGCAGAAACCGAAGCAGGGTGAGCCCGCCTGGGAGTCAGAACTGACCATCCGACTTGTGGACACCAAGTGGGTCATTTATAACAGTCCCTCCTGTATATAAAGTTATTTTGTATAATAATCTCTACTTTCTTGACTTAATTGTTGCCATGGCCACTCTGTGCTAATTTGATACAAGAGAGAATCATTTTCAAAGAGGGAACTTCAATTGACAAAATATCCCCGCCAGATATTTGCGGGGCAAATCACAAATACATCTTTTTTTTTTTTTTTTTTTTTTTTAAGATAAGGCTATTGTTTAGTATTGTTTTGTTTTTAGGAGGCAGGGAAATGGAGCATTTGCAGATCTGCTTCAGGCATAGAGAGATCATAGAGGTTTCTTTGACCCAGACAGTGGGTGCCTTCTATGCTGTGTTTGGGCTGATTGTAGCACACTTCCTCCTAAGTGGACACAACGAAATTAATAGGACTGAAATGATCATCTCCCTCTCTTCTTCCCTCTCTCCCTTCCTCCCCCCCCCCCCTTTAAGCTTGAAGAGTCATAGAAAGGAGTTGCTCTGGTTACCATTAAATCAGCCTAACCTCATATCCTTTCAAAAGTATAAGATTAATTTGAAGTGATTCTGATTATACCCCAGCCCTGATCAAACCTAATTACAATTTGATGCAGGGTCCCCATCCTGGCTGTGTCTAGGTAAAGGACGGGCCCCATATTCCAGCCAACTGTGTTTTGTTAACGAATAGGAGGCAGGAGAGGCTTAGACATTGTCTCCCATGACCACTCCTGCATCACGGAGCGAGCTGCATTGATCAACACACTAAGACAGTCATTATCTGTCATTCTGTTTCATAATTAGCAAGCACCTGGCACGCCGGCGGTCTGGAACGCTCTGCTCCCGACTCCAACAGTACGCCATGTCTGTTTCCTTTCAGTAAAGGATGAGAATTCTGAGAGAGCGGCTGGGGGAGGCTTAGAGATTCTGTTGCTGTTTTTAAGTCTCTTTGTTGTTTGCGAGCAGAGATAACAATCKAGCCCTTGCCAAGATTAGGCACAGGCTGGGTAGAAGTGGACTTTTACATATTGTCTTTTTACTTTCAGAAGAACTTGGCGGACAAGTTGCTCCTGGGTTTGGCATGCTTCCAGATGAACAAGACCAAGAAGATGCACAAAGGCCAAAATGGCTACTTTGCCATCTTCCCAGTAACAAAAGACCTAAAAAAAAAAAAAAAAAAAAAAAAGTCGAGTCACATTTGATAACCTGCCTATAGCTTTCAGCTGGCTCTGCTGATGTAGAGGCTTATTTACAGTGCTGGCCCTACTTCAAGAGACAGCGCAGTTTGCCTTGCCATGGTAGTGATGATGATGATGATGATGATGATGATGATGATGATGATGATGATGATTTTTAATCTTGCATAACTCAGTTCACTCATGATCATTCTGTTGCAGGAAAGATCAGCATGGGCCCTCCAGGACAGATAGACACTGTTATCTCAGTGGCGCTGGGTTCATTTTGTACTTAGTGCTTCAGGGTGTGGTTTGACCAGTCTGCTGCCTCTAAACTCAGCTAAGACTGGGGTTCTCGGAAGCCCCCCTCAAAATCAGCCTTCTGCCCAAGTCACCAAAGGACAAACAGGAACTAGAGACAATCTGGCTTAACTTCAGAAAGCAGCACATCAGATACACAGGTTCCCAACCAGAAACGCAACCTGAGAGCCACACTGACCGCACTTCACACAGATCAGCCCCTGACCCCAGGTGCTGGCGTGAATGTGACCTCAGCCTTCTGTCCCCACCATCAGAAATGGACCCCTGAGCACTGGGAATGTGTGAGCCAGGAGAGCTGAGCCTTCCCATGGGAAAGAGAAAGAGGAGGAGGAGGAAGAAAAGAGGGAGGAGGAGGAGGAGGAGGAGAAAGAGGAAAAAGAAGGCTGATTCTCACCAGGCAAATGTTAACAGTAGATATAGTTCTCCAATAATTTTCCATTGTCACAACAAAATTCCTGAGATAAGTTGTGTTACAGAAAGATTATTTGAGGTCACAGTTTCTGGGCCTGTGATACGGCAGAGAAATCACAGCAGAAGGGAAATGCTGAGGAAGGCAACTCACTCTGTGGCAAGCACAGGGCAGACAAAGAGGGTGGGAGTGGGAGGAGAGAACAGGCCCTGGCTGGCTTGTTCTAACTCGCCTTCTTCTTTTTTCTTATGCTGTTCAGGACCCCCTGCCTAGGAAATGGCACCACCCACAACGGGTTGGGTCTTCCTACACAAATGATCCCCCACAGGCAGGCCCAAAGGCCAATGTAATCTGACTGGTTTCTTATTAGGACTCGCATGCCATGAGATTCTAAGGGAGGAAGGAGAGGAGGAAGGGGAGGGAGGGAGAGAGAAAAGGAGGGGGGAAAAGAGGAAATAGGAGAGAGAGGGAGTGCGAGGGGGAAGGGGAGCGAGCCCCCAAGGACATGTATTCTTCAAGGATACAGTGGCTATGAATGGACAGTGGGATTCTGACAAATATTTGATTTCTATATATTTGTCTTTATTTTCTGATTTTGAAACACTAAGCAAGTTCCAGTGGCCACAACCTGGAGCTGGTCACAGCCTGGAACTGGTCACAGCCTGGAGCTGGTCTGCTGTACCTGGGATAGGACAGAAGCAGAAGAAGATGCAGCTAATGCCTTCCATAACTGCAGCCTCTGTGATCTAACAACCGCACATCACTCCCCGCACAGCTGCCTGGTATACTGCTCCCTTCAGACCCAGCCTTAGGCAGCTGTTCTGTATGCCAACAGCTGTTCTGTATGCCGAGCCTGGGCTGCCTCAGAGATCAGCTGTTTGCTTCCTTCCCGAATGTCTGTTCCTCAGGCCATCTCACGGCCTGTATCTTTTTCTAGGGAGGAAATGTATGAACTGTCATTGCCGGGGTGTGCAGAGGAAGGAGCTATTGACTGTGACCAACTGAGAGCAGTGAGGTCTAGCTTCTGGGAGCCGAGGAAAGTGGTTTTGAGATGAAAGTCTGCTCAACAGAATTCTGCAAGCAATGCATTAATCAATGAATGACATCTGAAAACATTTTCCTAAAATCCTCAGTAGGTAAAAACCACACAGGAATCATCTAAATCTTATAAGACTATTATTAAAAAATGTTTTCACAAAAACATAAATCTCAGTAGCCAAGGTCTGACTTCTCTTACGAGAAATCTAGTAACAAAAGCTGCTGTTTGAAATAACGCATCTCGTTATAGTTTCTTCTCCCTCCCCACTGCTGGAGCAAGCTTTGACCTAGTTTCATTTCTGTTGCTGTGACAAACATCCTGACCAAAAGTAACTCAGGGAAGAAATGGTTTATTCAGCTTATAATTGCAGGTCACAGCCTACCCTTCAGGGAAACCAAAGAGGCTTAAAACTTCATGTTCACAGTGAAGAGCAGAGAGAGAATAAATGTGCGGACCCTGGTTTGGTTGTTCTCACCCAGCTTTCTTCATATGCTCTTCCCGACCCCCTGCCTAGGGAGTGGTGACACCCTCAGTGGGCTGGCTCTTCCTACMCGGATTAACAATCAGGATGATCCTCTACAGACAGACCCAAAGGCCAGTATAATCTAATTCCTCATTAGGACCTTCTTCCCATGAGATTCTAGATTTTCAAATTAAGAGTTAAGACTAACCAGCAGTGGCCCTCATCACCACTTGATGGACTGGTTCTTACTGGTTATTGTTGTTGTTTTGCTTTGTCTTTTTTCTGAGCCCTTGATTTTGATGGTCTCTTACCATGCTAAAGTTTTGGCAGCAACTTATACTTGAAAAACAGATCGAGCTTCCTTAACTTTATCTGTAAAGTGGACCTGAAAAGGGTTGTTTCAAAGGAAGTAGAGCTTCAGAGAGCCTGCCCCCTTCACAGCGGCTAGCCTGTCTATTCACCGGTCAACACCCGACTCAATGCCACTAACCATCTGGTTTTATTACTTGCGTCTCCCATTTTTATACCAGTTCTCAGAATATAAAGGGGAGTGCAGTAAATCTTATCTAATGAGAAGAGCTGAGCATCAGTCTGTGTATCATGAGGCTGCCCGTATAGACAGACTCCCATCTAATGCTTTGCAGATTTAATCTACAGTGATCTGCTTACATTTTTTTTTTCTGCTCTTGGATCCACTAGTCACTCAATAGCAACAAATACTTGTTGGTAAGTGCTGGGAACAAAGGAGTGAAGAAAATATAAATGGTTTCTGTATTCCTAGACTATATGTAGTAAGAAGCAATGGGGCAACTCGTCAGTTTCCAATTGGAGATAGAGCCTGTCCACGACACAGAGCCCATGCCCGGCTCTATTACTGGGGCCAAGGACCTATAGCTAGGTAGGTCATATGTCCTAGGGATGGACTATTATTATTCTAAGTGGAGATAGTACTAAACTGATGGCTAATGACTTAACATTATACCCACAGATAATTTCTCTCTCCACCATCATCAGAAAGGCTTCTCTTACAGTAGATGCAATTAACACAGAGACCCTCCACTGGTCAAAGTGCAGAAGGTAAGACTGTGGAGTGCTCAGCTCTAAGAGGGACTTCCATATCACAGCCCCTCCTCCCAAGGCTGAGGCTCATTGTGGAAGAGGGGGCAGAAGGATTATGAAAGCCAGAGGCAGCAGATAGCTACATTAAATAATGTTTTTTGGGACAGCACATTTGCACATATGAACTCAAAGCAATATTGACAGCATGCTTAAGAACTGTAAGATCAAGCCAGACAGAAGCCCAGCGTGGGGAGGCGGCCTTCGTAAATCCCACACCTTGCTGAAAGGTTACTGGTAACTGGTTGATACTAGAGAAGGGGAGTCTGTTTTCTTTAACGGTGTGGCCCTTGGTAAGTCAACTAAGCTCTAGCACATGACCCCACACCCTGGAGTATATGACCAGCACAGATTGGATTCACTGATTATTTAAAAAGAAAGAAAAAGAGGGCATGAAATTGGGAGGGGGGAGAGGTCGGGCTAGATCTGGGCGGGGCTAGGGTAAACAGGATAGGGCTGGATCTAGGAGGGGTTGGGGTGAACAGGGGTGAGTATGATCCAAACACATCATATGGAATTCTCAAAGAAGGCTGATTCTTTCAAAAATAACAGGATTAGAGTGTTCTGCATGCAGATGAGACGCTGTGGCAAATTTGCGTGTGAATTTGCATCCATCAAACATCACACCTGACCTCTGCACGTTATCAAGCCAGAGTGCTCCCGGGGCCTCATTTAGTGTTTTACTTGGTTGCTGTTTGCTGTTTTTAAGTATCAGTTAATGAATTTGAGTTAAAATTTTTAAATGAAATATGCTTTGGGAGACTGATAAGCCCCTCGAAGAGAGAAAATGTACACAGAGTAAAAGGCATGTATTAAGATGATCACTTTAATACAGTTTGCTAAACACACGTCACTTCCCCAGAAAGTTTTTTTTCTTTCTCCTTTATCGAGATTTACTTAATAAGTCACAATCGTATAGAGCCTCTTCTCTAGGGCAGCATGGCATGTACGCATGTGCATCCACCCACGCAAACGCCTCTAGATAAGCCCGGACACAGCGTGACTAAGCGCTGAGGTGGACGGCTCAAAGGAAGGTAAGTGCTGACTCACAGGCTCAGGCTGTGTAGGCAGAAGCACGTGATCAGGTGATCGAGGAAACCCCAGAGAGGCAGAGAGAGGGGAGGAGTCAGGGGCACACCCACAACGCTCAAGTCTGTCTGCCAGGCGGCTTTATGTATACCTGTCACCTCCCGCAGGGCCACAAAGTCTCCGCGGAGCACTGAGGATCAAAACTACAGCTCAGTGTAAATGCCACGTGAGTAGTTGCTACACGGCGTTTCWGCACATGCTCAGTGCAGATGCAGCCGCGTAAAGACTGAGAAGGCTAGGCTGATTCAGGACAGCCTTCAAATTGGCAGTTAAGGAGACTAGGCCTGAATCTCTGTTTCCAAGAACTGGGCAATTCAAGGCAAGTCCAGGCCTCAGAAGTTGCCCCGCCACGTGGCCTGGGTCAGCAGCAGTTTCCAGACTTCCCTAATAGGTTCCTAGTCCCTACGCCCCAGTAATGGAATGTCTGTAGAGATGGACCCAACAGATTAACACAGAGGTCACCTACCCCAGATTCCCTGACGTGCCTTAAATCAGGCCTGCGAGCTCACTTGGTTGACTCTCTGTCTTGGTAATGGGAGACCCCAGCATGCTGGACTTCTGCATAATAGAACACTCTCTGCGTTTACATACTACTTGAGTCCGGGGCGTCATTCTTTGACGAATCATGGATCCTTACAAGACATTACTGATTTGCTGGCTTGTTGGCTCCACAGATGCATAATTGCCGCTATGGAAGGCTGACTGACTCTCCTTCCTAGTAACCCTTCCCTCATGCCCAGTGGCCTTCGGTGTTCAGATTTCTATCACTGAAAGTTTTCTTTTTCTTCATGAAAATGGAATCCTGCTGTGTGGCTCTTTGAATAGTTCGCCTCCCTGACAAGAGCGTGTTCCTTGTTGCTGCTGTATTAGCACTTTATGTTCATTTTTAACTGATGAATAATATTCCATTGAGTACAATGAAGTCCATAAATCCTCTTTCTTGCTGGCAATTAGGTCTCTTCAGATTTTACTACTTAGGAATTAAGTTGACGTAAGTACCACTCTTGCATGGTCTTGTGACACACACACAAATTATAGCCTTTGGGCAAACACCTGGGAACGGAAGGCCAGGTGCTTAAATGGMCACAAAGTTTCCCAAAGCTGTTAATGCTACAAAATATCCACACCTGCAAATTATGAAAAATGTGGTCGATTCTTGCCAACATTCATTGCTAAAATTCTTTCCCTGGGGAACACATAAACAATGTATTCTCCCCTCCTCCTAAGATCCCAGTGAAAAACTGACCTGGGATCTGCCAAAATCCACCCTGRGAAACCAGGGGTTTTGTCAGGGTTACTTCTAGAATGCATAATGTATATATAGTGTGTGAGCCCAKATCAGTCACACTAGAAGGTCTTCATGAGGGCRGATGACAGTGTGGCTGTGAAATCACAGCTGGAGCACCTCTTTGCTCCTTTCCGGACTATATCCTCCAGCCCCTCCTTAAGGCCATGTGCAATCAGGTTGGAATTGCACACTTCTGGTTGGGAGGAGTGGCTGGAGCTCAGGTTAGGATTCATGACCTTCCAGAACCCTCCTTCAATGAAGGAAGGTCAACAGTCAGCTGGCCCAGCTGTGATGTCTTTTCCCCAGTGCACAGCTGCACTGTTGAAGATGGTGGCAGTTATGCTCAGCAGACAGTCCTGGGCAACACTGATGCTGTCAGACTTTCGTCCCAGCCATTCTGCTATTATTGGGGCATCTCACTGTGATTTGAACTGAYATTCACCACCACGGACGCTGCACAATCATTACTATATCGGTGACCATTCATGATTCTCCTGTGAAGTGCCATTTCTAATCTTTTATCTGTGTCTCTAATGCACAATTTTTACTTTTACTACAGATTTGCAGGAATGTCTAACACGTTAAGATACAAGTCCTTTCTTAGCTACACTTCCAATCCTGTACTCACAACTCATGACCTGTCTTTCCTTTATTAATCATTCTTTTGACTTAGTGGGTTTTTAAATTCTTGATAGCATCTGATACATCAATGTCTCAGGTTCTCTAGAGAAACAGAAGCAATGGAATGAATGCATATTCAAAGGGGATTTATTAAAAGGACTTGTATGATCTRATCCAGGTAGACCAACCGTGGCTGTCTCACACCTGGGAGCTGGGGAATCCCTARTTGTTCAGTCCAAGAAATTTTGGGCTTAGAAATGACAACGCACAGCCATGGCCTCCCTTGACAATAAAAAGGAGTAACGTTCCGACATGGGCTACAACACCGGTGAACCTGAAAAACTATGATACATGGAAGAATCGGGTCTCAAAGACCATGTATGTCGTCGATGTAAAATGTCCGGAAAAGACAACTCTATTTAAAAAAAAAAAAAAAAGTGAATAAGGTTGTCTGTGCAGGGAAGAAGGAGGCTGCTAAAGGTGGTAAGAGTTTCTGTGGCGAGGAAGGGCTCTCACCCTGACTGGCGCCAGTCGGAGAAATACTGACAAGCGTTGAGCAGCACRATCTAAGCTGGGGAGCTGTGTGCATGTTTTTTTTTCTGTGTCTGCTTTCACAAGACAACACAAACCTGCTATCGCGAAGCACAGCAAAAAGTATTCTCCCAACCTCTGGARGCTTGAAGTCCAAAGTAGGCGTCACTGTGCCACAGTCCAGGTGTTGACTTGGCCAAGCTACTGTGGAGGACAAGCCTTTGCCTCGTTCAGCTCTGGTCACCGCTCACACTCTGGCGTAGCCCCGTCAGCGCWGTCACCGAATCCTCACATGTCTCTGCATGTCGTCATTRCGTCATCACRTCATTACGTCTCCCTCYGCCGCTCTGTAAGGGTGTAGATGGCCTCAAAGCCCACTCAGATCATCTCCCCATGTCAAAATCCTAACTTGTCACACCTGTAAATCCCTTCCTTCTTACAGGACAACCTCCGTTTCAGACTTTAGACCAGCTAACATAAACTGCAGAAGGGTCCTTTCTTAGCTTTCTATACTATGTGTGAATTAAATATCAACAAATCCTCTTTCCAATTGGCAAAAAATTGTGAATAAATAAAAATATACACAAAGACATACTCGTCTTATAGAATCAAAACATTCAAGAGACAGTGAGAGATGGCAAATGATTTGCCTATAAATGTCGTTATCTTGATTCCAATAAACCAACAATAAAAGGTCGTTTTGGAAACGAATGAGGAAATCCGACATGGACTGGATCATAGATGATAACAGAGAACTTATTTTTGAGGTAGGAGTGCAGAGGGTGGGGTGTTTAGATCCTTTCCGCCATAATGTATGCAGGACCTGGTATCTGTGGCAGCCTTTCGGAATTCTGGCAATGAAGGGAGAACAGGTTGAATGACATCTGGATGTGAGCCAGTGGTGAGCAAGTGTAGGCAGGGCTGGCCAGGCTGGGCGAGGGTTCCTCTCTTCATTCTTATAGATTTGATGTGTGTGTGTGTGTGTGTGTGTGTGTGTGTAAACAAGCTTACTTTTCTGAATTCTGAAAAAAAATTTATATGGAAGCTTTAACCAAATACAAGATTTTCCCCGATGATATATATATATAGAATTGTGTTATGAATATATATTCATAACACAATTCATAACACAAAAGCATTTAAAAAGCTTTTTTAAAAAAAAAAAAAAAAGAAGGACTTTTAGAAATACACTCAGTTTCCCTCTGGTTTTACCCCAAATCTCTTCAATTAACGTCATTTTCTGTATGCATGACATAGCGGGGTGGTGAGGCTTTTCCCTAAATAAATTGATTTT
>BDUI01000442.1:235795-248584 GCA_002335545.1 Apodemus speciosus | reverse complement strand
GCCTCGAACTCAGAAATCCACCTGCCTCTGCCTCCCAAGTACTGTTACAGGCACGCGCCACCACCACCTGGCTTGTATCCACTTTGACAAAACCAGCTCCATTAAAATCTAATTTTTAAAATTTCTTTCAAGGAAATTCAAAAGGCTATTTCTACAAGGAAGAAAGAAAGGAGGGAGGGAAGGAAGGAAGGAAGGAAGGGAAGGAGGGAGGGAGGAAGGAAGGAAGGAAGGAAAGAAGGAAGGAAGAGGAAAAGAAAAGAATCCAAACTGAAAAGGTTGGGGATTTAAACCTTTAAAAAGATCTTCTTTATCCCATGATTCTTGGGGGGGGGGAACTACTGATACAATAAACATTTTAAAATTCAAGTCTAGAGCTTAGTAACTGCAGTCTTCTCCATCTTAGAGAGCAGAAACCCCAGCCTCACATCTTTGTGCAATAAAGTGACTCCAAAACTCCAACACTGGATTCTAGCAGTCGAGCGTCATGGGCACTTGAGGGCGTTCACATACGTGTCTATTAGCGTTGCTCCTCTGAGCCCCTGTGCATGGGATGAGCTACCCACCAGAGCCACACTGTCACCTCTCCCATATCAACTACAGCAGTGGCTCCCAGATGCCCCCATGGACACAGGCATTGCCATCACCCAGCTTTTAGAACAACACATTCCGTGTGGAGTGCTCAGCGAGAGTAAATCTGTAAGAGCCAAAAAATACTCTCCTTCACCCAGAGGACTGTGAAAGCTGCATAGGACCAAAAAACTCACATAAAACTCACTGCCCAGGCTTGGCCAGGAGACTGTTAATTACCGAGAGCTTTGTGGGTTGGTGATAAAACATTCATGACAATATATATTATGGAGCACAAGATGGACAGGGTCATGATAGGGTCCGATGACCAGTGAAGAACTCTGTGGAACACATGCAAACACCAGGGAGGACAAGATTGCTAATCAGGACAACAGGCATAACCCAGAAAGCGCCTGGCAGCAGGATCGGATGGTATTCTACAGATCCCCACTCCTTCCCTCTTCCCCTCCTCTCTTTTCCTCCCCTTCCATTTAGCCCTCCCTWTCTCTCTCTTTTCCTCACCGTCTCCAGTCATCCCTCCTCTCTCCCTGTTTCTTTTTTTTTTCCTAGAAAGATCCCAGTTGTAGCCCAGGCTAGCCTTGAAGTAGCGACCTCTTTGCCTTAGCCCCCTCCTCCCTACTCCCCGTCGTTTCCCACCCTCACCCCAACCCCCATGCTAAGATTAGGGAATTACAGGAAACTGCCACTCCACCCTGCCTCACTTCTTCTGTTACAGGATTTTCCATGTCCAATCATATTAGGGCAGTGGACGCCTATAACTGAAAAAGGAAAGGGGGCGGGGCTAAGAGTTGTGAGGAGAGGGCGCATGTGCGAGTGAGAGTCACGAGAACCAGAATGGCTTCAGACGTTTTTTCTGTGTGTTTCATAAGGTTAGAAATATTGGGATAAAGCTTATCACTTTTAATTGGCTCTGGAATTACTGTATTGATATCTTGTAATTGTGTTTATAATATCTATAAATCTAATTAGCTAACTAAATAAGCATTGAGTCATGCCTCTACCTGGGGATTGGATGGTGAGGCAGCAGACCACGGGTGTGTGGGGAACTGCGCAGTAGCGAGTGGAGCTCGAGGGACACCACCAGAGATATGGCCAGGCTGGCACTGCCGGGGAACTGGGGTCACAAGGACTGGGACCCCGCTGGGACATGTGTTGCGCCATGGTGAGGCAGGAGAGTTGGCATGTCGRTCTTTTTTAATACTTCCAGCAACGATCTTCCTTAGACCTAAAACGTGCCTGGCTGGGGTTCTATGCAGGGGCTAGYTCTGGAGCAGGTTAGTTCCTCAGCCGGTCCAGAAGGCAACGTGGCATCCTTCACGGAGCCTTAAAGACATGCTTACTTGTCATCAGATTGACATCACAATTCTCTCCATAAGAACCTTAGAAAATAACCCCGAAGGATATGTAGAATTCTGTCATTATGTTCGCACAGACTGAGTTACCAATAATCCCAAATTGGAAATGACTCAAATATTGAATGGCAGGTAAATAAATCACAGCACACAAAGCTATGATTTCACAAAGCCATTGCATTTTATGGAAAATATAATAATGGCATATGCCTGCACTGTGTATATGCTAAGAGAGAAAGAGGCTTCAGGGGGTCTACAGTTTCCATGTTCTCCTGTACACTTTTACATGTGCATATTTGAGGGTGAGCATGTTGTATGTGTATGTACTCTGTGGGGGGCGTGGCACATGCTGCAGTGGATTTCAGAAGTCTCTGTGGAGTCGACTCCACTTCACAGGTATGGAGGATCAAAGTCAAATCGTCAGGCACAGGCAACTATGTCTTTATCCAGTGGGCTGTTGTGGATGGACCCAGTTCTTATGAACCAATCCCCTAATGAATAATGGAACCAATCACTGGGAGAGTAGGCGGGACTTCTGGGTTGGATGGACAAAGCAGAAGCAGGAGAGAGTCCTTTTTGGAACCAGGACAACAGAGGGGTAAGATGTAGCTACTGGAGTTTTCTGGTATGATGGTGGATCCACAAGAATTCACCACCAGAGGAATCAGATTTTAATAAGGTTTATAAGATTAGGTTTTAGTTATTGTGTCTAGAGACTGGGTTATCACTGTTTCTGAACTAAGTTTGTGTTGCATTTTCCTTCAAGCAGCAACTTATCTGGATTCCAGAGAGAAAGGTATGGCGGCCAAGTGTGTTTGCCTGAGGTGCTCCACAAAGGCCATAGGGGATTTGAAGCACATGGTAGTGACTCACCATTGGGAACCTAGCGAGCTGAGTGAAGAGATTGTGGAGTTCAGAGTCAGAATCACCACGAGATAAAAACAGGTCAGCCATTGCCCACCAGTGGATGGCCAGCCAGGCTGCCAGGGCAGAGGCACAAGTGCAGGAACATGACAGTTCGCTATGTTTTTAATATTTCTGCAACACTGGGCCAGCATGCTGGCCCCCGGTTTATACTTTTAAAATATTTACTATCAGTGAGTTACATTTTTAAGATGCTATTTCTATAATTGGGATTTTTCATGTGCAGTGACATGTCAGAAGACATGAGAAAACACTAAAGAACAATTATAAGTAACAATCTTACGTGAAAAATCAATTAGGTAGCTTCCCTTTCCTGAGGAAATTTTACTCAACCTTCTACACGTTCTTGTGTTGAAGACTATGAAGGACCACTTTGATAGTGAGTTACTAGAATAAGGGGAAAAGAAATTCTTTGGCTTCTGAGAAGAACACAAATGCAGGCTCTCTCTCTCTCTAGGTACAGTCCGTAAGATAAATGAAACCTTTATGCTCTTTGTTTTGTGAACTGACTTTTAAGACCARCTTTATCTCTCTAACTTGCAATGCTGATAAACACATGTGCAACACGCCTTGGAGATATGTTAACCATTAGGAAGAGATGTCTGAGAAGCAAGCGGGATGGAAAGTGCCCCCAACATGCCRGGGTACAAAATAGGGATGGGGGCTTTAGCTGAAGGCTTCTTGTCTTAGTCAGAGTTTCTATTCCTGCACAAATATCATGACCAAGAAGCAAGTAGGGGAGAAAAGGGTTTATTCAGCTTACACATTCACATTGCTGGTCATCACCAAAGGAAGTCAGGACTGGAACTCAAGCAGGTCAGGAAGCAGGAGCTGATGCAGAGGCCACGGAGGGCTGTTTCTTACTGACTTGCTTCCCCTGGCTTGCTCAGCTTGCTTTCTTATAGAACCCAGGACTACCAGCCCAGGCATGGCACCACCCACAAGGGGCCCTCCCACCTTGATCACTAATTGAGAAAATGCCTCACAGCTGGATCTCATGGAAGTATTTCCTCAACTGAAGCTTCTTTTTCTGTGATCGCTCCAGCTTGTGTCAAAAGCTTTGTGATACAAAACCAGCCAGTACACTTCTGGTATCTTGAAACTTTGACAGCTTTTACCAAAGATGTCTGACATTTTCATTTAAACAATTTAATAGCTCAATTACCAATGAATTAAAGAAATAAAGAAAAGCTTCAGGGTAGACCAAGGAGAGAGACTGTGGCCTCAAGTAGAAGACACACACACACACACACGCACACGCACACGCACACGCGCGCACACACACACACACACACACACCCCTACCCCCATCCAGCCCTTCAGCCATGTTAACCAACAAGTTAGAGTCAATCTGTTGTAGCAAGAAAAGAAAGACCAAACAGGGAAGGAAGGAGAGAAGAAAGAAAGAGGGGAAGGAGGGAGGGAGGGGGAACAGGCTAGCAAGACAGAAAATCTTAGGAATCAGGAGAGATGGAAAAAAGAATCCCAAAAAGTGTCTACGAGCACAGAGAAGATTCCGTGAGAGCNGGGTACAAAATAGGGATGGGGGCTTTAGCTGAAGGCTTCTTGTCTTAGTCAGAGTTTCTATTCCTGCACAAATATCATGACCAAGAAGCAAGTAGGGGAGAAAAGGGTTTATTCAGCTTACACATTCACATTGCTGGTCATCACCAAAGGAAGTCAGGACTGGAACTCAAGCAGGTCAGGAAGCAGGAGCTGATGCAGAGGCCACGGAGGGCTGTTTCTTACTGACTTGCTTCCCCTGGCTTGCTCAGCTTGCTTTCTTATAGAACCCAGGACTACCAGCCCAGGCATGGCACCACCCACAAGGGGCCCTCCCACCTTGATCACTAATTGAGAAAATGCCTCACAGCTGGATCTCATGGAAGTATTTCCTCAACTGAAGCTTCTTTTTCTGTGATCGCTCCAGCTTGTGTCAAAAGCTTTGTGATACAAAACCAGCCAGTACACTTCTGGTATCTTGAAACTTTGACAGCTTTTACCAAAGATGTCTGACATTTTCATTTAAACAATTTAATAGCTCAATTACCAATGAATTAAAGAAATAAAGAAAAGCTTCAGGGTAGACCAAGGAGAGAGACTGTGGCCTCAAGTAGAAGACACACACACACACACGCACACGCACACGCACACGCACACGCGCGCACACACACACACACACACACACACCCCTACCCCCATCCAGCCCTTCAGCCATGTTAACCAACAAGTTAGAGTCAATCTGTTGTAGCAAGAAAAGAAAGACCAAACAGGGAAGGAAGGAGAGAAGAAAGAAAGAGGGGAAGGAGGGAGGGAGGGGGAACAGGCTAGCAAGACAGAAAATCTTAGGAATCAGGAGAGATGGAAAAAAGAATCCCAAAAAGTGTCTACGAGCACAGAGAAGATTCCGTGAGAGCAGGCAGCAGCAGAACACATAAGATGACGAGTCATGCTCAGGAAGAAAATCAGTCCAGACAAAAAGAGACGAATGGCGAGCTGTATGAGCTCCAGGCTTGAAACTTCAGCAAATCATAGGAAAAGGGCTTGACATACCCTTTTAAGGTTCATATCCGTGGTAACTGTCTGGAGATCTTTGTGATGGGTTTTGGGGTTCCTTTCAACTGCTCTGTAAATTTGCACTGAGCAGTAAACTGCTTTTACTTAAATAACGACATATTATATATTCTAAAAATCACTGATTTTTTTTAATGTCTCAGTAGGAAAAACTTGTAGAGTTGATGAATATGTTAAATAGATTATTTCAATCGTGCTAAATTGTCTAGCCTTATGAAATTATTTTATTGTGTCTCATCAATGTATGCAGTTACATTTCCAGTCAAAAAGAACAATATTAAAATTTAAATGATCCTTTTAAAAATAATAATTTACTTTCACAGATACTTTTGTGACACCTTCCCCCATGAATGCCATGTTACCTATTTTTAAAAATAAAATGTCTTTCTGTTTATCATGTCTCTAGTGTGAACTGTGAATAAAGGCTAGAAACTGACTGGGTGGCATTTGGTATTCATGTAGCAAAAATCTAAACTGTAAGCAGAGGCTGTGGGCTGTGGGTGTGGACAGAAGTTTGAAAAATGCTGATGATTTGTGAGTCACTGAGTGTACCTGGGGAAATAATAACTTTCTGGGGACAAGAAGCCACTGGAGAGAAAATTCTGTTCCTGCCTTATATTGGCTAATGAATTTACCAGAAGGACAGGCACATTGCACAGCCCAGGAGTGCACCAGCAGTGTGTGTCTCCTTTCAGCTTCTTAGCAGGCAACAAATGACCACAAGGGTGGTTGACATCAGGAACAGGTCAGGAAAACAAGTTCTGGGACCAATACCCTGACTGCTGTCTACACTCACAAAACCTCATGTCTGGCATGCACAACACAACCCAAAGCTACACACATTCTGGCTCCTGAGAAGGCCCTGAAGGTAGATATTCAGGAAGGGCCCTGACTAGCCTGCAGGGACAAAGGGTTGAACGAGGGGACAGTAGAACTCAGGCATCTCTGTTAGAAAGAAAAATAAATGTTTTCCTGTTTGTTTTTCGAGACAGGGTTTCTCTGTGTAGCCCTAGCTCTTCTGGAACTCACTCTGTAGACCAGGCTGACCTCAAACTTAGAGGTCTATCTGCCTCTGCCTCTGGAGTGCTGGGGTTAAAAGCACCACTTGGCAGAAAGGAAAATAAATTTGTGCTTTTTGACAAGAATAATTATTTTATCAACTCCTTAAGCAGTGGGTTTCTTGACTCTGGGCCACATTTTCTTGTGACCCAAGCAGTGGGTTTCTTTTGCTTATGTTTTTGTTTGTTTATTTGTATAGTTGGTTGGTTTGGTTTGTTGGTTGGTTGGGTCTTGGTTTAGTTAGTTGGCTAGTTGGTTGGTTCTTAGTTTGGTTGGCTGGTTTTTGGTTTGTTTGTTTGGTTGGTTCTTTGGTTGGTTGGTTTGCTTGCTTAGTTTGGGTAGGTTTTCACAATTCTGCACACAGCAAAAATGTATAAAATGAGAAGACAAAGAACAGAATGCAGAAGACTTTTGCCATCTCTTCAGCCCCTGCTATTTACCCCACTCCACTGAGACTCACAGCAATGTCACAGGGAACAAGTGTCCATCCCAGAGTCAGGCTGTAAAAGCCACATGCATTTACCTGATGTTTCAGGATAAGGTGGTGTGAGCTGAGGGAGAGAGCTCTGGGCTGGTGAGAACTGGTCCTCAAGGAGAGTGCTCCTCAAGGAGGGCACTACACTGAAGCTCAGAGTCTAGAGGAGTCTGCACGGAGCTTTCTGAGCCTAGAAAGGCAGAGAGCCCTCGAGGGCACACTCCCAAAAGCCAGCTGGCTGAGGTAGAGTAAACTGACATCTGTGAGTCACAGCAAGGTGCTAAGAGAATGAACAGTCTAGGAGCCACAGCCTCATGGCTTGGCTTCTTCCTCTGAGGAGTAATAATAGACATTACTAAGGGACTGCGCCACCTCTGCCACTTCTCTATATGTCTAAGATTATCTCAAATTAAAGAAGGTTTGGCGTTTCTTTTTAAATTCATACACCGTATTTTTAATATTTAATATTTAATATCCCAGAATTAGCTGATAAACGTTCAAAGGAAATTTTTTTCCACCTCAGAAGCTTACTTTTTGTCTTTATCTCTAAAGGTCTTAGAATATGTGCTAAGCATGAGATCCCAGGGAATCTCACGGCAGGCTTCTCACGGACAACACCCTAGCATCCTGCAGTAGAGAGCTCAGTGGTAGAGCACTTACCTAATCGTATGAGGCTTTGGGTTGAATTACATGCATGTACGCAGACACACACACACACACACACACACACACACACACACACAGATACAAATCTCATTTTCCAGTTCAGTCTCCTTAACCTCCCATCCCTTGTCTCGCACGTTTGAACAAACAACATGAAAGTTTTTTCTCTTTCTCAGGAAAAGAAAACAAACAAGATATGCTCTCAGAAATCTAAAAACTGACTAAATGCAGCCTTTCCTAAAACACAGAAAGGCTCTGCAGACACAATGCAGCAACAGAGATGCAGGAGCTGACTCCCGGGGTCAGACTCTCAGGGACGCTGCCCACCGTGGGTTAAGACCAGGCCGACACAGGCGAGCACCAACAGAAGACCATGTTAAAGAGCAGTTCTAGGCTTTATGGTTTTTTGATCGTTTGTTTTTTTTTATCAAAAAAAAATAATAATCAGAGGAAGGAAAATTTGCGTGAAAGGTAAAATAGCATGAAAATCTGCCCGCACTATTCTGTCCCCGCCATTCTGTTGCCTCTTTCCCACGAGCAGAAGCTCTCAAGTCCCCAACAAAAATCCCAGAGTATGACCTCAGCCTTTCATCTGTCTCTCTGTCCGTTTTCGGGTCCATTTATTTCTGTGTCCTTGTAGACGGTTTTGTTTGTTTTGCTAAGTCCTGGTTCCAGACACTCACTGTTTTAGACTAAGCTGTTAAAATGGGTCCAAACAGACCAGACTGAAAATCAAAATGGAGTTGCTGGTGCTAAATAAAGTTCTACATCACCAAACCTAAACTGTGGTGTTTGTTACCTGATCGCCTGTAAAACCAGGAAAATCGAGATCAGGCCAATTTTCCTGAAAAGACCAGGAGCCATGAGAATCGAGAGCTCTGCTTTAATCCCTCGGACATTTAATTTCTTTTTAAATATCGTGTGTGTGTATGTGTGTGTGTGTGTGTGTGTGTGTGTGTGTGCAAGAACACACATGCACGAGCTTGCATTCATGTAAGTGAAGAAGACCAAAGACAGAAGACAACATTGGATCCCTTGAAATTAGTGCAGACTAATAGCTTTAAACTAACTATTGTAACATATTTCCTTTGACAGTTCCTTTTATTCATTCCGGCACCACCCTCATAGCAGCTCCTGCTTCTTACCTTCCCTTGTTCCATTTGGGGAGGGAACTGCCTCGTGACCAGGACTGCAGCTTCCCTCTCAGAGGAGACAGAAGGTTAGCATCCATTGTCCTGGGTTTATTACCCATGCGCCCTGACAAGCACCTTGAGGATAAGAATCACATAGGGAAATGAATAGGGACATTTAGCCTTCGTAGTTCTTATGAAATAACTTTTGGATGAGATTTTCATTTAAACCATACCAATTCTGTTTCCAGGAAAAGTGCGGCTCTTCAAAATTGAATCCCAAATGAGTTTGATTGAAGGTGGTTGTGGGGTGCAAAGCCTGACATTTCCTATCTCACAGAAGAGATAGATAGTTCAGCTTTCAGCGGGCAGGATTTGACTTCTGCTGTGCACCCACGGCCCTCACAGCGTTAGTCACAACAGTCGAGACAGAGAGCCAGCCCAGCGCTGTCGTCCACCAATGACTGTTATAAAGAAAACAATGTACATATGCACAGAGAACAAAATGTTGTCTTCTCAGCAGAATGGACTGAATCAGAGGCCAGAAAGTTAAAACAAAATAGCCCAGACTCAGAAAGAGAAACAAGACCTTTTCTCTCACATGTAGAATTTACATTTTAAACAAACACACAGTGAAGAAAGGCTTTAGGGAAGAGAGAGGGGCTTGGGAGGAGAGAGGGGACGCAGATCAGTCACAGGGTGAGCAATAGCAAAGCACAGCAAGTGGATATATAAAAACACCCAGATCATGGGGACTGGAGAGGTGGCTCAGCACTTAAGAGCACTGACTGTTCTCCCCAAGGTCCGGAGTTCAATTCCCAGCAACCACATGGTGGCTCACAACCATCCTTAATGAGATCTGACTCCCTCTTCTGGGATGTCTGAAAACAGTTACAGTGTAACTACATATAACAATAAATAAATCTTTGGGCCCTAGCGAGTTGGGCTGGAGCAAACAGAGGTTCTGAGTTTAATTCCCACCAACCACAGGATGGATCACAACCACCTGTACAGCCACAATGTACTCATATACATAAAAATGAATAAATAAATCTTTAAAAAAATACCCAGATGAAACTCATTATTTTCAACAATTGCTTAGTGTATGCTAATTTCTAAGAAGTTGCTTTGTTGATGATTCCAATGGTCCAGACTGCGAGTTGGAGTAACTGTCCAGAGCTTACCATAGGACCACAGGCTAACCCAGACAGATGGCTGGAGCCTTATCAAACATTTGCCTCTGTTACCAGACCAAATAACCTAGGAAGAAATTTAGTACTTCATGGCCCCTTACTCTGAGAAAGAAAACATTCTTATCGTTTTCCTGCCGGTGCTATTGGTTTTTTCTTGCTGCTTTCTGTTTTAATACCTTTTTATTTTATGTGTATGTGTCCAAATGTGTTTGTGTGCCACGTGTCTGCAAATACGAGTGGAGGCCAGAAGATGGCGTCATCGCCCTGTAGTTGGAGCGCTAGGTGTTTGTGAGACTCCCTGCGTGGGTGCTGGGGGCCAAACCCTGGCACTCCGCAAGACCACGAAGTATTCTCTGCACAGGAACCATCTCTCCAGCCACTTGCTGTCCCTAATTTCACAGTCCAAGCAGTCATGGCCTATGATGAAAGTCAGTCAGGTCCTGAGGTGATGAACACAACCCCCATGGTGCTCTGGGACAGCAAGTCCTGGCTCAGCTTACTCTCCAGGTTCCAGCCTCCTCTTGGGAAATCGGAGGTGAGAATCACCTTCCTCTGCAAAGGTCTAAGAAGCTTCCACAAGCTACRCAATGGCTACACGATGTCTAAGTGACAGGCAGTGGGTGCTCAGGAAACATTAGCTAGCCTTCGGCATGACTGATACTCTGGCGAGTTCCTCTCACTGCCAAAATGCTCCACACACCCCTCGGTCAGCCATCACATCACAACCCTGTACCCCGGTAGAATCATGACTCTCTCTCTCTCTCTCTTTTTTTAAAAGATTTATTTACTTATTACTATATGTAAGTACACTGTAGCTGTCTTCAGACACACCAGAAGAGGGTGTCAGATCTCTTTATGGATGGTTGTGAGCCACCATGTGGTTGCTAGGATTTGAACTCAGGACCTTTGGAAGAGCAGTCAGTGCTCTTAACCTCTGAGCCGCCTCTCCAGCCCCCAGAATCATGACTCTTAATGCTTAATTAACCAATCAGATTTATATATCAATAAAATCACAATTTACAAGATGTCAATATAGTAATTTCAGAGCCAGTTGATAATGATAAAAGTTTTATCCCAATATGATGTGTCTGTGTGTAGGATATGTGCAGATGTGGGCACACGTGCCAGGGCACACGCTTGGAGATGAGAGAACGACCTTTGGGAGTTGATTCTCTCCTTCCACTGTGTATTCTGGGGATGGAACTCAAGTGGTTTGGCCGATTGAGCCATCTCTCCAGTCCCTCACTGGCACTTTTGAAAATGAGTAACTGACATACACTATTGACGGTTTAGTCTTTCACTACGGCCCTAGAAACAGCTTGCCTTTGGCCGTGCAATTAAAGAGCCAACACTGGGACTAAAAATTTTATTCCAAAATGTATATTTCTTCTTCTAGCTCATTTCTAAGCTTGCTTTACTCCGAGGCTTATTAAAAGGCTGTGTCTCCAATGCACTGAGGCCGGGTTAAAGCCCAGGTGCGACGTGTGGCACTCCTATCACCCTGTGGGCACAGTTTGCTTTCCTCAGTTTCAGTTACCAGCTGTCAACTGCTGTCTGAAAATACTAAATGGAAAACTCCAGAGATAAGCCATCCATAAATGTAAAATAATAATGAGTGCAAGAAAATAACATCTATGTTTCAGCATTTTCCCTTTAACAGTGATGTTTGCATTGAGCTCAGACATATACATTTTCTCATATTATGTAAGAATGCTCTGAACCCTATTTACCTGGAAGTCCTTGTTAAAAAAAAATCAGATGATATTTTCCAATATGCATCCTCAATGTTTAAGTGGCTGATCACAGATTTTTCCATAGATCTATGACGCTGTACAAATACATTTATACACACACACACACACACACACACACACATATATATCACTGAACTTTTATTTCTAGGATATAACTTAAAAAAAAAACTTTAAAGCCATTTTTCAGTTTCCAAATTTTAATTCTTGTGTACACAGGGAACAAGAAGCCCAACCAGGAGGTAGTGGCGCACGCCTGTAACCCCAGCACTCTGGGAGGCAGAGGCAGGCGGATTTCTGAGTTCGAGGCCATCCTGGTATACAGAGTGAGTTCCAGGACAGCCAGGGCTATACAGAGAAACCCTGTCTCGAAAAAAACAAGTCCAAAAAACCAAAAACCAAAAACCAAAAAAAAAAAAGTGCTGCACAGCTTAAGAATTTGGAGTTCTTGTCATAATCCCCTGCACACATGTAAATTCGAGTACCTAAACCTGCAAAGTACAGAGAAACGAAAGGTGGGCACAAAACCGCTCCCAGAGTAAGGGCAGAGATGGATGTTGTCTGCTTAGCTGGAGAAACTAGAGATTCTCTCAGGAAAGCTTTCCGTTCATCCTAATGTTTTTAAGTGGCCACCATCCCGAACACTCATATTCTAGAAACGTCTCCTAATCACTAGAAAGTGGCTGCAGCCACCCGCACCTGTACCAGCACCAGCACCAGCCTCCACAGACACCCAGGCAGGAGATAAGATCCCCCAGACAAAGACACTGACTTGCACCTGTTTGGTTAAGCCTGTAAACGGATTGGAAATCTAGGCTCTGTAGAGGTGAGTATTGTTTCCGTGGACACAGAAATATGAAAAAGTTAATCCTCCGTGTTGACACACCGGGACCTGAAGTCTCCTAAAGGCGGCATACTGTTTGCATGCCCTGAAGTGGTGATTCCTAGAAACCTGTTACTCAGCATGAGCAAAACCCATTGTGAAACCAGGCAGTCTGCTCACCTGCACCGAGGGTGTGGTAGCCATAGAAGGCAAGGGTGTCTGTCTGTCTGTCTGTCTGTCTGTCTGTCTGTCTGTCT